>MU223543.1:1742028-1753556 GCA_018584345.1 Thuja plicata | reverse complement strand
CCATGTTGGGTCTACATTAGCCTTGATGTACCAACAGAACCATTGAAGAGCTTCATGTTCCAAATGAAAAGATGCAAGTGGGACTTTGTTGTTATCCAAAGTATTATGCAAGCTGAAATACTATTTTTCCCTGTAAATCCATCTAGTTGGATCAGTACCATCGAAGCGAGGAAAATCAAGCTTCGGTCCATGAAAATTTCCAGAAGAGAACCTAGCATCTCCAGAATGGTTTTGGTTCATGGCTGAATGCTGAAGGGTGAGGCCGAGAAATTTGTCATCCAGATCTTGAAGTTTGGTTTTGAGGGATGCAAGTTCTTCCTCCATGATTTTTGCTCCTATACGTGTAACAACCATAAAGATTTTTATTTTTTTTGACACAATCGACTCAGGGAAAATCACTCAAATATGGAATAACTGAAAAGAAGTATTGCAATAACAAGAAATATTGGAATTGAAAGGAACCTGAAGGCCACAAGGGAAAAACATTTGACGTAATTTCCACCCAGCGAGCCCAAGAAAGTGCTCTAATACCAGATGTGATGAACCTCCTACAACAGTATGGTGAGAATGCACAAAATAATAGAATATAGAACAATAGCAGAACTCAGAGTGAATCTATTGATCGTGGGCCACTTCAAGGGGGTAACCTCCTTTGAGCAAGCTCAATACAATAAATTCATCGGTGCCCATCAAAGGCCTCAACCTACTCTTATATACTAAGTATGATCTAGAAAAGTAATACTACCTATGCATGTGGGATAATAAAACATACTCACGGGACGACCTACAAAGCATATGTGTCCAACAACACTACACTAACAAAATAAACAAAAGGAACACACAGGTTCCTAACATTCCTAAAGGACATGCAAATTTCCCTAAATGAGATGTAAATTTTACTAAATGAGATTTAAGATTTCCTAAATGATATGAAAACCTTCCTAAATGTCATGCAAACTTCACTACATGATAGAATTTATGAAAGTGCACAACATAATCCTAATATAGAGTTTGTTTATCAACAAAAACCAAATGTGAGCTTCTTTGTACTAGGTGCGAGCTTCTTTGGACCAAATGCGAGCTTGTATAAACCAGGTGCGAGCTATTACAGACTAGGTGTAAGCTTCTTTATACCAGGTGATAGCTTTCACTATCTAAATGCTATCTTTCATAGACCAAGTGTGAGACACTTAGTACCAAGTGTGAGAATGTTTGTACCAAGAGCAAGCTTCTTTTTACCAGGTGCGAGTTTCTGGTGATTTCAGAGAATCAGCAATGTAAAATATTTAAAATTAATGTTATAATGTGAGGATTGAGCCCCACGGTGGGTGCCAAAAATAGTCCATTAACCTGTAATTCGCAAACCTGCATGAAACATTAGTTTAACAGACTTTTCAATAAAATTTGAAAGATCTAACTAGGGTAATCAATCTTGAAAGAGATATAAATTAAGAGTGTCTCATGTTTCTCTAGCTAGAAGGACTAAATGAATGCTCTCAGCTAAAAAAAATCCTAAAGTGACAACCCCTAGAATGAGAATTATGTTTTGTATGATGCAAAATATGGATCTAAGATGAAAATGTATGCAAATTAAGATGATTTTCCCCATTCTATGCTCAAAATCTATGTAAACATGGATGAATTTTCCATTATGATATTACTACTCAAGAATTCTTTAATTCTAAATGCCCAATTCAATATGCAATTAAATGTGGATTCTTACTATAAATGTGAATTGGTAAGTTTACACTAAGAAAATCCTCCTATTTATAGGAATTCCCAAGGGTAGGGGGTGAGTTTGATTAACCAAGTTTAAAGTAAGGTTGAGGTAAAGATTGAGTGATGGGTTTCAAATAGGGGGACAAGGTGAAAAAAGGAGTGGTGAGGATAGAAAAGTTTGGAGTGATCCATGTGCTCTCAATCCTTTCTTCTCATTGGCTATTTGATTCCTTGTCCCCTTTGTTGAAATAAATTAAGATTTATTTAATTCAACTAATTTAATTAAATTAGCCATGTAAGGGGATTTGATGGGTCTCATTTGATTTACTTAATTGGACTATATAACTAATTGATTTAATCAATTACATAGTTTAATTAATCCCTTTTGTCTAAAATTTAATTAATTAATGGATTTTTTAATTAATCCATTATGTTAAATTGATTTGACCCCTTTTGAATTTGGTTGACCGTGTTGATTTTGGTTGAGCAATTTAGGGTGTCTACACTTCATACTCTGCAACATTATTTGTACAAGAAAATAGCAAAGTGAATGAAAAATTAGAAGTATTACCACTGGGAGAAATTAATAGGACACCTGCACCTGAACCCTCCCTTGAACTAGCATCATCAAAGTACATAGTCCAAAGACTATTGGCATTAGATAAATTCTTCTTATTCTCAGATAAGAATACATGGAAATTCTTCTCATATACTATAAATCTTCAAATTTGAATGTGTCCATATCATTTTCAAGGAAAGAAGTCATATCCTCATCTTTACTGATTTGACTCATGTGTGGTATCCTTGAATTACGATTGAATTTTATGTTTTCACTATCAATATTAAAGGTAGCAAAAGAAATATCACATTGAAAACTAGCTCCCATAAATGCACTCCATTTTCTAGATAAAATCATGCCATAATGAGGAGGAATATCTATAAAAAGAACACTCATTTCCAAACTATTATCAGGATAGGAAGCCAATTTATATGGTAGGGCCTTGATGGTACCAATGACATGAAATTCTCTTGAATCCATGGCTTGATATCTCCCATGAGGAGTGTCAATCATCAACCCCATAGACTCCTTAATTTTGACTGGAATTACTATATTTGATGCCCCTGAGTCTATCATACAAGTCTTAAGCATTTTACCATTAATTATCATAGTAAAAAAGAAAGGTTCCACACTGCCCAGACAAACATTCACAGAATGATTTAAATACATATGAGGAATTTGAGAAACTAATCCCCCAGGCTCTTTTTCTTTCTTTTACTTTTTACTTTCCCTATTCTTTTCTATCTTATCCTCATCTAATTGTTCAATATTAACTGAGGATGCACCCTTAAACCATGCTAGATTTTTTCCTTTATGTTCCTCTATCCTCATCATTTCAAGAAAAGGTACTTTAATGGTAATTTGGAAAAGTAACTGCATCATATCTATAGGAATATATTCAGGGACAAAAATCTCTTTACCTGAAACATCTTCAACTTGAGTTTCTTGGTTGCATTCACTCTTCCTTTTCTTCTTAATGTCCTCTTGAATAGGAGTAGCCAACTTTTTAGTATCCTTTATTGTAGTTTTAGATGCAAAAGCTACATCAATAAGTTTAGGGGCCTCACCTTTCTTAGCCCAAACCTTGGTTTTTACTTCTTTTATCTTGACATCATCTTTATCCTTCTTTAATAGTTCCTTTGTTTTACCCTTATGTTCTTTAATGAACATACTAGAAGGCTTATCATCCTGACCTCCAACAACTCTATTTCTTAAATTGTAATCAACCCATGCTTGGGAAACCATGTCTTCTATAATTTGTTCTATTTCTTAATAAGAAGGTCTTCTTAGTAAAAGGGGGGAGAACCATGTGCAACATTGCACTGGTTATTAACAATTTCTTTATCAACTTGAGAGGAATGTTGTTGCTCATACTCCACTTTCATTCTTTTTGATTCCATGACATCTTGATCTTAAACTTCTTCACCAGAATCAAGTTCATCCCATAAATATAATGATGTCCTGAGACAATCTACCTCATCATAAGTTTTAAAAATCCGTTCCTAATGCTCTTCACTAGTAGACATACATTGTGCAACAACACAATAGTCAGGACTATGAGGTGAATTGCATGCCATACACCTGGGAGAATATTCATTAAAATTTATGGTGTTCTTCTATAAAGGATCATGGGTGACTAAATATGATTTACTCTTTTATGCTAGTTGCACAGGCTTTCGATCTTTCCACTGGGTATTGTAAGGATAATTTTTCAATCTAGGTTGCCTACTAAAATTAATAAAAGTAGGTTTGTCACCACTAGCAGCACTGTGATTACTATTTACAAAAAAATTTAGGTCCTTCAATACATTTAGAACCTTATCCAATTTATCATCCTCCTTGGGCTTTAAATAGAGTATTTATCACTATCTTTTTTGACATATCTAGAAAATTTAGGATCATCTCTTCTCCCTAATTTTCCAGACACCCTTCTATTACTTTCAATATTTATAGCTAACTTAAATTATTCCCTAATAATTCTAGGCTCTTTATCTCTAAGAAAGTAAGCCATATTTGCATCATAAGCATTTAAGTAAGTAGACATACATACCCTTTCAACCAGCCTCATGACTTGGAATAATTTGTGCATAGCTTTTTAGAACCTTATTTTGAATTCAATGACCTCTTCATTTTGATTTTTCTTGATATTATTAAACTCATTCAACATAAAAACTTCATTAGTATTATCACCATATCGTTCCTTGAAGATTTTTTTGAAATTCATCCCATATATCTATACAATCATCAGGAAAGCCTCTAAACCAATCCTAAACATCCTCAACTAAATACTAAACAAACTACTTCATTACTACATCTTCATGCTCAACCTCATAATCATTGAGCATATCAGTAAAAAATTTTAAATGTTCCTCATAAGTAATAGCATTGTTTCCAGAAAAATTAGTCAATTTGTCTCTTATCTCATTTGAAACAGGGTTAGGATAATTAGGAATACCAGTAAAGGATAGTTGTTTGTACCTTTCAATGTTGATTGGTCTCCTTTGGAATTGGCCAGTAGAAACTTGGCCACAGGTATTGGCTCTCATATTTTGGCCAGTAACAAGAATATGTGAAATGACAAGTGGTGAGAAATTATCTCCTTGAGAAATAGAATTCATAGGTGTAGTAGAAGTACCAACAGAACTAGGTATAGCAGATTTTTCAAGAACATAATCTTCCTTTTCATTTCTAATACGACTACTTCCATCTTTGCCTTCTGCAATTCTTTTGCATGAATCTCATTCTCTTTTCTCTCTCTTTCCAACTCAATTTCCAACTGTGACATACTTCCACCCAGATGACCCCTATTAATAGGTTCATTTATGACTATACCAGCAACTTTATGCTTCCCTTTATCCTTATCACCCTTATTATTTTGAGGTACTGGTTTATTTTGAGGAACAAAAGTATTCTTAGGATTTCTTGTATTGTGAATCTGGAAAACAATTGGACCCTCAACATCTTTCTTAGGTTCTTCATAATTTATGTCTGTGAGTTCATCCAACCATTTCTAAAGTCTACTTTTTTTCAATCAAGGCATCTCTAACTTCCTTTTCTCTTTCTCTATTCTTCCTATCTATTAAGGAAATCTGCTCATGAATTTTCCTTTTCAAGGAATCAAGATCCTCAAAAAATTTATCCAAATCAGGTGAAGTACTTTCAAATTCTAAGGAGGAGGTTGGGTTCATTTTTTATTCTTCATTTTGAGCTAACAGGTGCATAAAAGGAGGAAAACTACATATAGGAGATGGATCATGAGATCTTGTATTTAATACATCTCTACTTTTTCTTCTTGATCTTGTTACTATTATATTTAGTATGAGTTAATCCCTTTGTATATTGGGGTTCTTCATCCTGATCAATAGGAGAATTAAAGAAGCTCTCACACACTCCAAGTTCTACAGGCTCAGATTCCTTAGGGAAAGCTTCACTATTCTCAAGAATAGTATTGAAAAACTTTCCTATACTTGCACTTCTACTTTTGGGTTTCCATGTTGGGGTAGCACTATTTGTTCCTTGATTTTTCCATGGAGATCCACTCCTTTAATTATTAGGAATCTCACCCTCTAATATTTCCTTGAGGTGTTGTTTCACCCAGGATCTTGTGACTTTCTTACTCATCTTGTATTTTTGAAAATACATAATTTTTTAACTCGACACTGATGTAGAGATTCGAGTCACCACCCAATATACATTTAGAAATATTTATATGAAAAATTTCAAGAAAATCTTACAATATCATTTCCTATAAGACAAACATGACTCCTCACAAGATATCAACCTTGTATGACAAAAAATTATCTCAGACACAAAACAATATCCTTCTACCCCAAATTATGCAAATTCAATATCAAATCTGTACAATCTGATGGACAGACTCACTGGATTGAAATCAACAAGGCAAGGAGTAGGCTCAACTATCAACCTTATTAATTATGCAATAACTACACAAATCCCCAATAGAGTCACCATTTTATTGGTTCCCAAAGAGGTTTTATGCTTCAAAAAGCCACCAATACACTCACTGCAAATTCTAAAGAGTTTCTAACTCCAATGATCAAGTTCCCATTAATTATTGGAGCAACTGACAGGGATTAAAAATTTCCCTACACTCTTGGATCTGCAAGACCAAGGTGGGAAAACCTAAATTCAGTATAAAACTATCCTCTTTAAAACACCCATGAATTTGATAAACAAATTATCTCATTAAGAGGCTCAACATTAACAAAAAAATACTAAGAGCTAGTTACTCATTAATTATCAATTGTTATGGAGCATGAGATACACATACCACAGAGAAACTAAAAAATAAAGTGTTTTTTTTAATCAAAGATGGAATAACCAGACACCCTGAACAAACTAGATAACAATTTAGCATAATTAGATCAGTGCCTTACCCATTGGGAAATACTCTTAGTTTGCAACCTCCTGTATGAATGACATAAAACTGTGACTGATTGAAGACTTAGATTATTATTGCATTATAATAAAATTGTTCAAGCAATCCAAAATTAGATTTCTTATAATGATCCTTATGCCAACCTTATGAAATCATGAATTAATTTTCAACATTTTAATTGATCCTTGATCAAAGCTTAGAATTAAAACATACACATAAACAATATGTAGTGAATTGAATAATAACTTTGAATTTTTTATTTCACAACTCATAAAACCAACACAAAGGAGAGCACCAAATCTGAATTATATTCCATTAACTTCAGAATCATTGTCTTCATACATTGATTTGTTCACTAAAATAATACTCAACAAGACTAAAACTCCAATACTAAAATATCTAATTGCTCTATATATTGTTATACAAGACTCACTACATCTGTTAAGCCTGACTAAGGTTGAAATAACTCTATTGAATTTAAGAGAAAATTTATCATCCCTTCCTAAGTGATCTTGGAAATCCTTTAATAGAACAAGGATTGAAACAAGATACTCATCACTTAGGGAAAAAAAATTGATTGCTTGATGATAAAAACTTGGGAAAACACATCAAGTCTTCAAATTTTGCAATGCGGGAAACTGACATCATCAAATCGACATCTGACACTTTTATCTAGAGATAAATCAGATATAATTTCTCTGGATTATATAGGCTACCTAGAGATTTTGAAGGCAAATTCAAGGTATCTACTAAGATAATTATTCCCCCTATAAACATGCTCAAGTGTGTTGTCATTAACCATCCACAAAAAGACAAAATTGGTGAAATTCAATTGTTCAAACAAATTTCCTTTTATTCATCTCCATCTCCCACTTGGCAAACTCCCTATCTAATGGACACTCAAAATATTTAACAGTCTCTATCTGTCCAATAGCTTCATTCCAATGAGTATGAAGTATAGCCCATACATCTACAATAGATTTAAAAAGATCCACCTCAGCTCTGAAAAGATTATCTAACACATCATTGAAATTGGGTGTATCAATATCTCTTTTTAGATATAACAATTATTTGATGCTATCAACAATAAAATACAAATATTCTGTCCATGTATGGAAATCCTTCAAAATTCCCTCCTTATTATAAATTCTAGGAATATAAGCATTATATGACACAACAAACAGTTCTAGCTTTCCCTTGATTATTTGATCTTTACCCTTAAAAAATGTGACCAATGTGTGAACTGTGTCAACCATATCTTTTGTATATGCAATCTTGTCAAGTAAATAAGGCATGCAAATCAAAATGACTGCAAGCTTTTCCATTGATAAACTCCTACCTGACCATAAGATGAAAATAAGGTTCATGAAGATCAATGTCTCTTCACATCTCCCTTCATTAACTTGAAAGGACATATGAGAGCTATGAACAACATCCAATTTATTCTTCAAAATATCAATCCTATGTTGAAGAATCTCCAACAATACTTTGAATCCCAAAGTATTATTTTCTTCCTCTAATTTTTCTATTCTATCAACATAGTCATTCATCTTCTCATCATTTTAAAAAGGAACAACAATATTGGAATAAGAAGGAATGAAATCACCAATATTCTCCACTGAAGCATCCACCATTTCATGAATAGAAGACACATTAGCTAACTTTTCAGTCACCTTAACAATTTTCTCTTCAAGCTTAGTATTTAACATAAGATGCCCTTCATATTCCTTGGAGATTCTAATTATACTGTTATATGTTTCTGCAACTCTTTTCTCCAGATCTTTAGCTTTAGCTCTATTTAGGAAAGACATGTGGGTTAAAAGATCCACAATCTCTACATTGCTCACATTTTGAATGTTCCGAATGAGCTTTTCAGCCTTCCTTTTATCTTGTATGTCAAAGCCTTGGCTTCTTTGTGGCAGGGGCAAGTGACCATATAGCCAATGTTTTTATCCTTAGGTCAAAACTAGATCGTCTAATAAAATCACCAACCTCAACTTTGGATTTGAAGTTTGGATCATGTTGTCTTCTTATTTGATCAATGAGAAAAGAATATTGGATATCCGACCCAGGCATTAGAAGCATACCAATTCTTTTTACTAGTTCTCTTTCCTGTACCACAGTGAGTGCATGACTATCTGGAGCATACTCTTGTAGTGCAAACACTAATTTTTATTTATTTTCCTTAGTGTCATCTTCTGACCCCAAGTTAATCTTTAACTCATTTTCCTTTAATCTGAACATAAAGCTTTTGAATTCATCGGTTTGGATGACATCATCATACTGCAAGAAAAAGTTGGAGAGAAACATCCTATCATCTGTCTGAGCAACTAGTGCTAAATTTGATTCCCTATTCCCTTGACCTTCAGGTGGCTTTTGAACATCCCTAAATGTTTGTCTTATTTCATTAAAATTGTTAGAATAATTGGGGGGGCATCAGTGGCCTTAAAATAATTCCAAAAATCCAAACAAAAACTTATATCTCAAATATAATATCCTCTAGTTATTGTTACCCTAAATTTGCACATTTTGCAATCTAATGATCATACTTATAAAAGATTGCATAATTACACATCTTTTCCACATTTTTTATTCAGAAGATGGTAAAATTATCTTTCTATTGCATTCATATTATCATGTTTCATTTGTACTCTAAGTTTGATCAAATTCACAATTTCAAATTTTATAAATGATCATTACATTGTGCATTCAAACTGAATGTAGTATGCATATAGGTTTCATGTTACATCTTTCAAATTCAAAACTTAGAGGTAATTTCATAAAAGAAAGCATGACTGAAGCATGAGTAGGGGTCCATGCATTGCCTTGTAATAGTCTTTGCATTTGTTGCTGGTTGTCTTTCTCTGTACAGTCTTCATGGGGTCTTATGTCCATCCTTATGTCGGTTCTGCATATTAGGTCTAGGGTCCTATCCTGCATCATGAAGAGATAAGATATGTTAGATCCAATTGGATCTAAGAAATACATGAACCAAAACAACATACATCAATTAGGCTTTCAAAGCTGAACATTTCAGATAACATCGATACAACAACAAGATATACCTTAGCATCAACTGAATAAAGAATATCAAAGGGACATGTCCTTATGAAATATTTTATTTCATATGGTTATTAGTCTGCATTTTCAAAGTACTGTTGTTTGTAGAACCATAAGAATCTAAACTGAAGGGGTTTTTAGGTCTTGAATCTGAGAAAAAATAATTTCAGAATGACATCAACCTGTTAGGTTAACAAACACAAACAAAAAAACCAACATTCATGCATGAGTGTCATCTCAAATGACACTCATACACAAACATTAATTGGCTTATGTTGTTTTTTGACCTAACAAGTTGATCAGTGATGTGTGTGCAATAGGTGATCAAGTGACTAAATGCAGATAACAAAAGAAATGCAGTGAGTGTCATGAGCCCGTGCTCGAACGTCACTGGATTAAGGATGCAAGAGTTAATAAGTTCAAGAAAAAAAAGAAGACATAACAGAGTAATAGTAATGTTGTTACAAACTAGAGTGCACATGCAAAAGATTTAAATCTATTGTTATCAAAATGGAAATTTCATACACATGGTTTATACATTATTGACAGCACACAAGTACTTTATCTCAGTACTGTCCTGGACATTATCATCTTTTTAAAAGAAGAATACAATGATATTATCAGCTATAATATGCATGATGATAGCCTATGTTAAAGAAAAGAAAGGTACATATAAAATGAAAGTATCATTTCCAAATACTGTTGATATTCAACAAAAGAGATCAAAATTCAGCAAAATAATATATTCTTCGGAAGGGGAAAAGTTTGGCACTGTTATTGATCAAAATTGAGGTTCAAATAAATACCGTAAATAACAAAAACATTCTTCATGTTTAAAGGACAAATGCTGCATTTCAAAGTGCATATTAAAATAAGCAGAAACATCATTGGGTGTTGTCATTTCACATGATCAGATGATAAATGCAAGGTTGCATACTATTGTACATGGTCAAGTAGCAGTATATGTTGGGAAGAATATGCATAAATAGAAATAAAATGGAATAACAATGTGTTTGTTAACTTCTATTATCTGTACAAAGAAACTACATATTTAAAGTATACAGACAGTGGTCCATACAGTCTCAACACAAGGTGGAGTTCCACATTTATGCTGAATTCCATGTATTATGGCATGTTTACAAACACTAAAATGCTAGTGCATAAGTATGGTGTTCGTTGTTGCTAACAAACAAGAGGTAATGACAGCCTACAACAAACAACATTGTCTCTATACAAGACAAAGACCATAGAAGATATAAAGATGGAGTTAACTCAAGGTAAAAGCTTCAAAATTTCAACAGAATGCAGATAAGACATCAAATATAGACACCCATGGCAGCCAAAAAATTCCTTATTAATGACCAACATCCATCAAAATACATAGGGCTCGATCTATTTTAAATGCACAGAAGCTTATCCCAATAAAAGCTATGGATTAAAAATAGCATGGTCATGTAAAAGAAGATAGAGGAAAAACCCAAGAAGAGTGACTTTTCTATGGCTTTCATACAGAGAGGTCGTGGTTGAAGATCCCGAGATCTCTAAGTTCAGAGTGCCACGATAGCACCATAAAGTGGTAGTAGACTCAAAGATTAGTGGAGAGAGGCTGATAAAGTGCCATATATCATGGCAGAACTCAAGTTATAGAAAGTTAAAATATGCAAAGAACCCACGGTGGAGAGCAAAGATGCAATGACAATGCCATGATTCTTGGCATCCAAAATAGATAGTTTACTCCAGCAAGAAAGCTAGAAGCCCGAGCTCTCCAAGGAGAAGTTTCCAGCACAAGCC
>MU223543.1:1716024-1735640 GCA_018584345.1 Thuja plicata | reverse complement strand
TTTGTTGCCAGTTTTTACTGTTTGTGGTTTAAAACCTAATAGTTGAATGCTAGTCAACCTTTATGTTGAATAAAGAATGATAAATGAATCTCAGTGATCTTTTCATTGTGAATGCCGATTTGAAGATTCTGATAGATCTGAAGCAAGTTTTGGTGTATCACCCCTTTTTCACTTTAAATTTTAATCCTTTTTCCCTTTTCCCCATCAAGTTTCAAATCAGGAGGTGATTTCCCAAATTCAATAGGAACCAACCTAGAATCTGGAGACTCCTCAATCATAGTACACCCATAGCTAGAGGAGGTTTCCATTGTCAGGATGGAATTGTTGTGTAGCCCTAATGCCTAAGTTGGCGTGACAATTCTAAGTCTAAATAGTTATCTTTTAGTCCATCAAGATGTACGATATAAATAAATTTATCCAATATAACTTGCTCGGTAAGATATGTTTTTTATCTTTTCTAGACTTTACCGAATAACAGTAAATAAACTTAGTGTTAACCAACCAATCCAGTTTCAATAATTTGTAAAGAAAAATATCAATGCAATAAACCATATACACATTTGACACATATTTTAATGTGGAAACCATGTTAGGGGAAAAAATCACTTGGGACCGGTAACCCAAATTTTTCACTCTTCGAAAGTGAGCTCGGTGAAGAGCAGCCCTATTAAAGGTTACAAACACACTGTTAAGTGTGACCTTGTTAGAGGATATAAAACTACCATTTTGTATTTTGACCTAGCACTCACTATGTTTTCAACAAGAAAACCTTTTGATACTCTTGAGTATCTCAATACAATAAGGATTGTAATCCCACTCAGTTAAGAGATTTTCTAAATCAATGGTTAAAATGATACAATAAATAATCTGTTCAAAATACAACTTTAACTTGAGTATTTTTAGATCTATTTTTAGTCCAACAATACCTCTTTGATCAATGTTCACTTCAGTTCCTTTGCTTTCTTTCTTTCTTCCTTCTTCTCGATGAATGCTCTATCCTTTGTTGCTCAGTGTCTACAGAATTCCTTGGCTCCATTCTTCAGCCTGTATGATTAGATATGCATGAAGAATTCAATATTCACTAAAATATATTCAACATTCCTTCTTCTCATAATTAATTCCTTGTCTCTTTATATAGACATGATTAGTCATTTAATCTCCTTGTTTTTGTCGTAGATCACTTCTTGATCCGTAAAACTTGACATGCTTTGCTTTATCTCATAAAGCTCTACTTTAGTTTTTTTTTGTAGATCTCTCCTTGATAACTAAACTTTAAATCTCTTCCATTCTTTAGTTTAACTGATCATTAAGAATTGAGCAATCAATCAGTCAATCTCTAAATATAGCTTTGGCCAGCTAAGTAGTTTCTGTCATTCTTGAACTTCAGTTCTGTTCGGTCATCAACTACAATTAGCTTGGTCATTGACTTCAGTTATTCTTGGTAACAACTTTAGTTAATTGTGGTGCTCAGTATAAACTATGAATGGCTTGGTAAAAATTTCTTGGTAATTCTTGCTTGGTTACTACTGTGCTCGATTTACACTGTCCACCGATGTTTACTGTCACTCGGTGTTCACTGTCACTCAGTGTATACTGAATTTTTATTTTTTACTGATAGCATAAACTCTTTCTCTTCAATTATTCATGGTTATGACCAATATGTGTATGAATAATCATACCATATCAATTTGACATCAATGACAATACAATACATTAGCTGATTTAATGTCTTGCATTCACTTTTCCATCTCGGTGATCATCAACTTATCATCTTCAAACATTCAATCAGTTATAGTTCATCAATCTCTCCCTTTGGCATTGATGGAAATACAATATGATATATGCCATAACATACCAAACTTATTTTTGTATAACCAATTCAAATATCTAAATCTCGGTAAGCTCTTCTAGCTCATATTTGATTCCTGCGGTGTGCTCTCCCTTTCTTCATTCCCTTCAATGGATAGGTGTAGCAATCTTGTCTTATGATTATGTCTCTCCCTTTCTTGTAGAATCTCTTCTCCCTTTTCTGGATAGATATGAAGCAGTGTTAACTCTCTCCAATTCTCTCCCTTTTATGGATGGTTATTTTATTGAATATTCCTCTCCCTTTGACAACAATGCCAAAAACAAATTTCAACTCTATAGTAGCCAAAAAAAAATTTCTCCCTTTGAAGCTTTATGTCCCTTTAGTGGACTGATATGTCATTGTAGTCCAAATATTAGTTTGCATCAACATGAATAATCTTATGATAATGTGTAGGCTGATGCAACCTCCAAGTCATCTTAGTGACCAGTAGACAAGGGTCAAACCCCTAGTCGATTCCTTAGGTACTCAAAAGTATCTTTTGGCAATGGTTTTGTGAAGATGTCATCTAGTTGTTCTTTGGATTGCACATATTCCAATATCACTTGTTTCTCTTGTACTTTTTCCCTCAAGTAATGATACTTAATAGCTATGTGCTTTGTCTTAGCATGCATCATAGGTTCTTTGAAATATTTATAACACTTGTATTATCACAATAGATAATTACTGGGTCAAGAATTTTTTCATTCATACCTTTCAGCAATTGCTTGATCCATGCAATGTTAGAGCAATTTTCAGCAGTAGCTACATATTTTTCTTCTGTAGTTGATTGAGATATGCATCCTTGCTTTTTACTTATCCATGTGGAAAGTCTGTCACCCATAAAGAATTCTCCTCCTGTTGTGCTCTTTCTATCATCTAGGCTTCCAGCCCAATCAACATCATTAAAGACTTGTAGCTCAAATTTTCCTTCTTTATTGTACCACAAACCATAGTCTTCAGTATTTTTTAGATATCTCAAAATTATTTTAACAATAGTCATGTGTGATTCCTCAGGATTAGCAGAGAACCTTGCAACTATACCCACTGCATGTGCCATATCTGGTCTACTGTGTACAACATACATTATTTTTCTAATCATAGATTAGTATAAGGTCTGATTTACCTCAGTTGTCTTATCTTCCTTTGTTAATTTGCATCCAGTTTCCATAGGTGTTCCAACTATTTTTGAGTCCTCCATCCTGAATATCTTCAGAACTTCTTTTATGTATTTGGATTGTGTGATTTAGATTCCTTCAACCTGTTGTAGAATCTATTGGCCAAGAAAAAATTTGATCTCTCCAAACATTGAAATTTCAATTTCTTTTCTCATTTCATCAGCAAATGACTTGCATAGCATATCAATACCTCCAAATATGATATCATTGACAAATATTTCAGCAATCAAAACTTTATCATCAGTATCTCCTTTCAAATACAAATTACTATCGTCACTTGTTCTAACAAATCCAATACTAATGAGATAAGAGTGAAGTCTTTCATACCATGCTCTCAGTGCTTGTTTTAATCCATAAAACACTTTGTGTAGCCTACAAACCATGTTCCTCTTGGTAGTATCAACAAACCCTTCAGGTTGTTCAATGTATACCTCCTCTTCTAGTATTCCATTTAGAAATGCAGATTTGCAATCTATTAAGTATACTTTGAATCCTTTTAAAGTAGCATAAGAAAGTAGAATTCTTACTCCTACTCTAGCAATGGGTGCAAAGGTTTCTCCATAGTCAATACCTTCTTCTTGTGCATACTAGTCTTGCTTTGTTTCTTGTGACTTCTCCATTCTCATTGAGTTTGCTTCTGAATATCCATTTGGTGCCAATGTCATTTTTGTCACTCGGTCTAGGTACTAATGTCCATCTTTTATTCTTCTCAATCTCTTCATTCATTGCACTAACCCATTCTTGATTCTTAAGTGCAACATTAACAGATTTAGGCTCAAAATCACAAATCAAACATCTAGTGTTAAGGGACTCACTTCTTTTTCTCATTCCAGCTCTTTTGTCTCCAATGATTTGATCCTGTGGGTGGTGTCTTCTGACATATTTATCAATTATAGGTTCAGATCTTTGTTCTTCATTCTAATTCTCATCTTGATCTTCATTATCACTCGGTTCAACATTGTGAGCTTCTTCTTGATTTTTAGTGTGTACATCTTGTTGCTCGATTGCATTGTTTTGTCACTCGATTGCATTATTTTGTCACTCAAGGAAGGTGTTAGGTTCTTTAATGTAGACAAACCTGTTGTAATGTTCTAGTTCCTTTCTTCTTTCCTTATTATTTTTTTATCAAATTCATCCACTTTAATATTTTCATTCTCAATGATTTTTTTAGAAGATTTGTTCAGACATTTACAAGCTTTTCTTTTAGTATAATATCCTAGAAATATTCCTTCATCACTTTTAGAGTCAAGTTTTCCATTTCTATCATCTTTCAGTATACAAAATTGACTTCCAAAAATTCTAGAGTAACTCACATTTGGTGTGTATTCATACCATAGCTCATAAGGTGTCTTTCTTCAATTGAACTTGGTTCAATGTATAGACAGCAGTATTTACAACTTCTCTGCAGAATGTTTGTGTGATGCCTTTTTCAATCATCAATGTTCTGGGACAATAAAAAATTGATCTATTCCTTCTTTCAGCAATCCCATTTTTTTGTGGTGTTCACGATGCAAAAACATGTCTTTTAATCCCATGCTCATTAAAAATGTTAGTGAATTCATCATAAATAAATTATCCTCCTCTATCTGATCTTAAACTAAATTTCTTTTCCACTTTGTTTTTCAAATTTTGCTTTATGCCATTTGAACATCTTAAATGCTTCATATTTCTCTTTTAAGAACATAACATTCATCATCCTAGAATAGTCATCAATAAATAGAATAAAGTATCTATCACCATAATAGCTCTTTGTTCTCATTGGTCCACATAATTTAGTATGGACTAACTCTAGAATAACATTAGATGTGTAGGTTTTACTCTTGAAACTAGACTTTGTCATTTTTCCTATTTGACAATTCTTGCACATAACATGGTCAGGCTTTGAAATACTCTGTAAGCCTCTTACTTTTATTTTCTTACTTATCTTAACCATGTTGTCAAAGTTCACATGACATAAATTTTTATCCTAGAACCAAACGTAGTTAGTTCTAGCCAATAAACAAGTAGTCTCAATATCACAAAGATAGAATAGATTACCTTTTTTTTGTTCACCAGTACCGATCAACTTTCCTTTTTCATTATATATCATTGCCTTTTTTTTCTCAAATGCAACTTGATGTCCTGTGGTGTTCAGCTGTGAAACACTCAATAGAATATAGTTAATGCCTTTCACCTAATATTAATTTTCACATCTGATCATATTATTCAACATGATGGTACGTTTTCCTTCAAATGGGTAAGGTGAGTCATTACCCATTCTAACTAATCCACTATTATAATATTCAAAAGTTTCAAAATTTTCTTTATCTCTAATAATGTGATGAGTACATCCACTATCAATAATCTAGACATCATTTTTTCTGAATTTAGATATGAGTGTTGTTTCAACATACCTTTCTTCTTCATTTGAATCATCCTTCATAGCAACAAATACTGCCTCAACATCTTCATCAGAATCAGTGTCAGAATTTTCAGCTTTGTTCTCAACCAGGTAAAAAGCCTTCTTGTCTTTGTTCTTGTAATCTCAATTATCTCTTTTTTCAGAATGTTGGTTTCTTCTATAGTCTCAGCCATCACTTCTATCATACTTCTTTTCATAAGATCTGTCATTATTTCTTTCATCCTTTCTCTTGTTAGGGCATCTAGCAGCAAAATGTCTAATTTCTTTGCAATTAAAATAGATCAATGGTAATTTACCTTTATATCTTCCTTTACCTCTATGTAATCTTCTAGCCATTAGTTATTCAATTTCATCAAGTTCTTGTTCATCACTATCACTGTCACTATCATTTCTCATAGTGTGTTTGTGACTAGATTTGCTTATTTTCAGAGAAGATTTGAATGTAGACTCAATAGTTGGTAAGACACTGTTTTCATAGTTGTTCATCTCAAATGAAATAATTCTACCAATCAAACTATCAAGAATAACATTGTTATTTTCTACTGCTCTCATTTCTTGAATTGCAGATACTCTAATTGCATAAATGGGTAGTAAGGTTCCTAGAATTTTACTTACAACTATTTCTTCCTCAAGTACTCCTCTTACTCCACGAATAACATTAACAAATTCTTTGATTCTGCTAGTGTATTGAGTGATGTTCTCTCCTTCTTTCATTCTTAAGTCATCAAAATTTCCTCTTCAGATTTCAGCTTTAGCTCTTAGCAAATTTGTGTCTCCTCCATGTACTAGCTTGATTTTGTCCCACATTTTCTTTGTAGAGGTGTGTGATTTTACATCTTCAAATTCAACAATGGATAGTGAAGAAGCAAGTTCTATCATTATATAATTGTGTTCATGTTTCTTTCTTAATTGATCAATAGTATGAGGTCCAGTAGGTGCAATATATTTAGTATCCAAGTGTTGTGTGACATCATTTCCAATACCTAATAAATGAAGTCTTATCCTACTTTTCCATGATGAAAAGTTGTCCTTATTCAACTTAGGCACATCCCCCTTACTCATTTTGTGATCTTTAGCTTAAGTATTTAAAATTTTCTTCCAAGCACCAAAGCTCTGATACCAATTGTTAGAATAACTGAGAGGGGGGGGAATCAGTGGCCTTAAAATAATTCCAAAAGTCCAACCAAAAACTTATATCTCAAATATAATATCCTCTAGTTATATTTCAGTCCATCAAGATGTATATCATAAATAAATTTATCCAATATAACCTCCTTGGTAAGATATGTTGTTTATCTTTTCTATAATTTACCGAATAGCAGTAAATAAACTTAGTATTAACTGACCAATCCAGTTTCAATAATGTGTAAAGAAAAATATCAATGTGATAAAACATATACACATTTGAAACATAGATTTAAACATGGAAACCTTGTTAGGGGAAAAAACCACTTGGGACCGGTAACCAAAAATTTTCACTCTTCTGAAGTGAGCTCAGTGAAAAGCCAACCCTATTAAAGGTTACAAACACACTGGTAAGTGCAACCTTGTTAGAGGATTTAAAACTAACAATTTGTCTTTTGACCTAGAACTCACTACACTGTCAACAAGAAAACCTTTTGATACTCTTGAGTATCTTAATACAATAAGGATTGTTAAATCCCACTCGGTTAAGAGATTTTCGGAATCAATGGTTAAATTGATACAAAAAATGATCTGTTCAAAATACAAATTTAACTTGCAGATTTTTAGATCTATTGTTAGTCTAATAATACCTCTCTAATAAATGTTCACTTCGGTTCCTTTTCTTTCTTTCTTTCTTCCTTCTGCTCGGTGAATGCTCTGTTCTCTATTGCTTGGTGTCTGTAGAAATCCTTGGCTTTGTTCTTCAGCCTATATGATCAGATCTGCATGAAGAATTCAATCTTCACTAGAATATATTTAGAATTCCTTCTTCTCATAATGAATTCCTTGTCTCTTTATATATACATGATTAGTCGTTCAATCTCCTTATTTTTGTCGTAGATCTCTTTTTGATTTGTAAAAATCACCATGCTTTGCTTTATCTCATAAAGATCTACTTTAGTTTTATTCCATAGATATCTCCTTGATAAATACACTTTAAATATCTTCCATGCTTTAGTTTAACTGATCATTAAGAATAAAGAAATCAATCAGTCAATCTCTAAATATATCTCTTGCCAACTAAGTAGTTTTTTTCATTCTTGAACTTCAGTTCTATTTGATCATCAAATCTAGTTAGCTTAGTCATTGACTTCAGTTATGCTTATGTTGAGTGATGTTTTTACGCGGGTCAATGGCTAGGATCTCGAGATTCGATTTCCTCTCTTGAAAGAATAACAAAGGTACTCCCAAGGTTCTCTGGGGTCATGGTACAACCTTCTTGGTTACTCAGTTGAAGATAAATGTGAATGTTCACAAGGAGGCCTTTACTGGTACATTCAAGACATCAAACTACAAAACAAATTTAGTACTTTTTGGTTTTTCCTAATTTACCAAAGATTGTATTTTAACTAAAATATGTAATTTTGTGTTTTAAAGGTGATTACTTTCAGATCTATGATAGAATTTAAATGAGTAAGGTAACGAGGAATGAAATAACTTGCTAAAAATGAAATCCTAACTGACATAAATCGTTGTTGATCTTCCCTTGTGAATTGAATAGTGAAGAGATTCGGAACCAACCCTATTAAATTGCTTTTGATTACAATATATAGAATTATGATCTACAAACTCTGAATGCCAAAATTAGGGCATTAGAGCCTCTAAATTAATGAAAATAAGCTAAAACTAAAAATTTTCTGAAAGAAAACTATTACTAACTGATACTAAACAACTTGCATGGATTTCTAATCCATTTAAAATCAGTTTTTCCTTGCAAGAGGGATCAAAATTGTCAAGAAAAGAGAGAGAAAGAGTATGGGGATTCTTTCTATCCAACTGGGGTCTTCTTCTTGATCTTGGAGTTCAACCTTGGAATCTTCATCAGGGGTTCTCTTTGTGGTGGGAACTGATAGGGGACCCTTAGTCCTTAAAAAAAAACTCCAGTTAGGCACCCATCTGATCTGGAGTCCAAATTCCATGCAAAAACGTGATCTCATTGGAAAGACCCAGAAATTTGGACCCCAACCTCTACTCCAAAGTTTTCAAGTACCAAAATTTGCTAAGTGTCGTAACCCAAAACTGGAGGGCCAAAAGTTTGGCTAAGTGTGGGAAACTTCTTTCTACAAAATTTTTGAATGGGTCTAAGGCATCGGTCAAGAAATACTTCTGGATGGGAAGCTTGGAGCCTTTGTACTATCTCCTGAACTTCTTCATAATTTATCTCTTTCCTCTTCACTTTGTTGACCCTTCATTCTTCCATCTCTCTAAACATGGTCAATTTAGAAGCAAATAACTTGATCTCTTATTCATGTTATGACATTATTTGCATGTCTTCCCTTGAGTAGAACAATTGGTGCAAGGCCTCTTTGGTGCTAACACCTACCAGAATATCTCTGAAATGCTGCACTACTTCTTTCACTGGATGCAAGATCTATTTATCATGGTCTAGGTATAGGTCTAGGGAAATCCCCATGAACAAACCATCTATTTATCCTACCCATTCCATGACTTCCTTCCATTTTTCCATCATGCAGGCTAGGAAATCTTCAAAGACCTTAATTGCCATGGTTATGCACTTGATCCATATTTTGAAGTTGTCTAGTTCTTTGCCTTCATATATCTTTACTAGGACCTGGAAGCATTACTTCTTAATTATCTTTAGGTCTTGGAGGGTGGCTTTCCATTTGGTTATCTCAGAGTCTAAACCATCTTCACTCTCAATTTGGTTTATCAACTATGTATTTTTTATCAAGATGACTCTTTAAGGCTTAAACATTAGTCAGATAACCCCTTCTCCATACTTCTCAAAGTCAATCTTCCAATCTTCACTTTCTTGGATGAAAGAAGGAGTCACACCTATTGGTAAGTCTGGAGTGGCCCTTTTTTCTAATACGGCCTGTAAAGAGGCCTCTGGGAAATTTGGGTCAATGGGACCCACCATTTATGAATAAATTTCTTTAGAGCCTCATTCTGTTCTATTAAGGATTTGATGGTTTCCTCGTCCTTGCTCATGAATCCTAGAGCATGCTTAAGCCCCAGGGTTGCTAATGTCTTTCTCCCTTCCCTGGTAGGCTCTCCCAGATCTAACTCCTCAAATGTATAATATTCAAGGGTTACCTGTGCTTGAGGGGTGCTAGTAGAGGGAACTATTTCCTATGCTTTCCAACAATCCCTAGTGTCTTGGGTGACATAACATATGGTTCTTGCTGGTATATTTGCCTCTGTCTAATGGAAGGCTTGTCCCAAGGAGGCCATACTTGTGTCTTCTCCTTCCTCTTCATCAGTGTATGTTCTTTTCCAAGGATAAATCTCTTTAGTAGGCCAAGTAGGTTTACTAAATGTAGTGGCTAGCTCATATGGGGCAATGTGGAGGATTGAAGCCAAGTTTTGCAGCCTGGGGGTCACTTCTTCTTCTGAATCTTTTTCCTGTTCACATTCTTACCCCTCTTCTCCCTCAGGCATTTCTTCTTTGTGGCCTTCTCCTTCTCCCTTCTCTTCTTCTCCCTTCTCTTCTTCCACTTCCATATCTTGTCCATCCTTATATCATCCTTCATCCCCTAAGGAACTGGTCAACGCTTCTGCATCAAGGCCAACCATGGCTGGTAGTGTGGTTTTGAAGGGTGACACGACTTCTATGCTTACTAACCCTTGGGGAGTTAGGATGAAGAAATGAAAAGGGATTGATAGTGGTGGAGTAGGTGTAGGTATTTTGGGTAGTGGAGTAGGATTAGGGAGAGTTGGATTGGGAGGTGGGAGAGTAGAAATTGAAGGAGGCAGAGTTGGTGTTGGAGTTGGGAGAGAAGGTGGTGGAGTAGGAATTAGAGGTGGGAGAGAGGTTGGTGGAATGGGTTCATGAGGTGGGAGAGAGGTTGGTGGAATGAGAATGTGAGGAGGTGGATTAGAAGTGGAACTCTCTCTTGCAGCTTTATCTCCCATTATGTTTTGATCCACTGTGTCATCTTTGATTTTGGGGCCTTGGCTAGTGTTAGAGCTCGTCCCTGCAATCGGCACATTTAGTGTGGGGTTGCTGAACTGGGCTAAAGGTGGAGTGAGGACTACTTGGGGATGGATGAGCATTGGCATTCCTATGTTAAACCCTGCTAATGAGTCAGGTGTATCCTGTTCCTGGTCTGCAAAACCTTCTAGGCCTTCAAAATTGGAGATTTGGAACTCATCCCAACCTAAGGAATCCATAGGGTTGTCCTATTCTTTTGGGTCCTGCACCTATTTTCTTGTAGTCTCCTTTTCTCTCCTCTTCTAAGAACTTGTCCTTTTAACCAAAGGTGTGTCTTCCTCTTCTTCAGGCTCCTCTTGTAATTTTTCTATTCATGGAGACGCAAAATATCTCCTCCTTTTATACATTTTCTTTCCCTTTTTGATGACAGGAGAAGATTGGCCAAAAGTAGAAGGTCCTTCATCTTGTGGGGCATGTGATGATCCCATTACAAGATCTATTTGTCCAGTCATCCTAGTTTTTGGAGCCTTGTGACTTGGATTTGAACCATACTCTACTACACATTCATGGCCATATACTATCTTTGGTTTCTGAGGTGGGGCCTTCTTATACTGGGGCACCGTAGACTTCTCTCCACATTTCTTATCCACCTTCTTGGGTGGATCTATCAATGTCTTCATAGGGATTGGATCCATCTTATAAGGCAACTTAATCCATGCTTCCTCTATTCCAACCACATGCCTAGCTCAGAATTCAATATCATCTTTTTCATCCTTATCAATTTTTGCATTCATGATGAGCCTATTGTATATTTTGTCCATAGTGTAAATTGACTCTAGCACCCTATCTGAATCTTTATCAAAAAATTGTGGGGGGATACTGATCATTAAGGCTTATTCTTCTAGAGAAAGGGATATCTTGTAGTAGTCCCTAATCCTTACCTCATGACCATCCACACAGTTCATCCAATGATCTTCTAGGTTTGGTTCATGGACGTAGAACTTGCCAATGATATGGTTCTATGTGCCTATGGGGTTAAATCGGGGATGAACAGTTTTGTATAGTTGAAGTGGACACTCATCCCACTTGAAGGCCAAGGATTTGCAAACCTTCATATCTTGGAGAGTGTATGGGTCCAGAAGAATAGGGAATTTCTAGAAATGCTTCTTCTTGTGCTTTATATGTTCATAAGCATCTGCGAGCTGCCTGGCCATTTCTAGAATAATTACCCAGTCAGATGGGTACCTGGGAAGCTTCTTTGGTTGCAAAGTAGACCCTTCCACCTAGATGTATGTAAATTTCCTGAATTGTATGTAATAGGCCCCAATGGACCTTACCTTGGAAACTACTTCCTCTGACAATCTCTTCGCGAAATCACCTTCAATAGATCAGATGATTGCGAAGATGAAAGCGTCATTCACTATCCTATAGTCTGAGATATCTTTTGGCACATTCTCTCTTTTTACCAGCTATAGGTATATGCTATGGGGCCATATATTTTGATCATTGATGTTCCCTCTTTTAGTAAGCCCCAGATAGTCTTCCTATGTGGCTAACAAGTACACTATGTATGTACTCGTGTAGAATTTTGGATAATGTCTCATCGCAGTTAGTTGTTTTTCCAATTTGTCACTGATAGTGGTGCCCCAATCGAATCTGACCTTGTAGCTTATCATCCAGTCCTCAAGTTGATGGACTGAGGTAGTCCATACATTTTTCTTAGTAGTGTCACTGTCGCCTAGATGTCATCTTTTAAATACCCCCTCCTGAGGTCTATCTTATCCCATCTATTTTTTGGAAGAGGTTTCTTGAGGTAGTCATTATTTACAATATTGTATGCCTCTTTACCTTTATTTTTGAACCACATGAGACCATTTTAAATGAAGAAGTCATAGAACTTATCTATGCCCTTGTGGAGGTGGAAGACCTCTTCTATGATGTCCGGTCTTATGTCTAGCACCACATGTCCTTCTATATTTTTTACCACCCTTTCATCTGGAATATATTGGTTTTCTAGGATCATGATCAGTTTAGATGATGAGACATTCATTAGTTAGGCTATTGCGTTAACCAGGTAGGATAGGACTAGTTAGGTGTAATCCTTAGATCTTCTTTCTGGTTAGGAACATCTCACCAGGAACTGATCCCAGTCTACATTCCCGATGTTAGTGTCTGTGATATCTATATTCTTGTTCCCAATATTTGAAGGGGGGTGATTCCCCTTGTATAGGTACTTCATTGGGGATTCTTTTCATTTCTCAAGCATTCCTATGAGAAAATTGCAAGTATCAATATTTTTATTATAAGGAAACTATGAAAAGAAGGGAAGAAAAATTGTTTGTCTAGGAAAATAGAAGTAGAAAGCTCTCAAGAAGTCAAAAATGTAATTTTTTCTCTTTCGACATTTCGGATGCCAAAAATAATGTTAGTGTCCAAAAGCATTGAAAGTGTGAAAAGGTGAAGTCTGAGGAACAAGCCTTCTCGGTCTTTCGGTGTGAAAAAGTTTGACTAATATGTCAGACTTCAAAAATTCAAAGTTGTCGAATAGAAGGACCTTGTCACTCAGAGGTTCAGCCTTTTCAACCTTTCGGGGGTTTCAAAAATCTCAAGGTTTGAAACATCGATGCCTCCAAAAGGATGAAATGCACTTGGTGATAGCTCAAGGGGATAGCCTATTTTCAGCCTCTACAACTAGGTCACAACGCAAAAACCCTAAGGCTGAAAAGAAAAAAAATAAGAAGGAAAACTTGCAAAAAGGAGAGTGCCTCCCCTGCAAGCCCAAGGGAACAAAGCTTAGGGACTTGGGGAGGCACATGTAACTAAAATGAATACTAAACCCTAAACTGACTAAAAACAAACAAACAAAAAAAAATGAAAACCCTAACTGTCAAATGCGAGGAGGGGAAAAGAGAAACATGACAACCGAGGGTAGGGAGAAAGTGACAACGTCCAGCGAGGAGGCGAGCTGGAAGGGCGAGCACATAAGGAGAAAAAAAACTAGAGAAAAAAAGAAGGCAATGTGAGGACTACTTAGGGCTCAGGCCATTTAAATAGCTCGTGAGGTGACATCACCCGGTCTCGGCATTTCAGAGGCTGAAACACCGAATGTTGGGTGACCTCATTCTCCCTTTCACTATTTTGGGGTCTGAAACACTGAAAGGTCTAAATGTTTGACTCTTTGGTCCTTTCAGTATTTCAAAGGTTGAAACACCAAAAGGGCCTAGTTTGGCCTTTCGTCCATCTCAACATTTCAGAGGACTTAGGGTCCTAAAAAATGCTGAAAGGGCAAAAAGGCTGAAAATGCCTTGTTTTCTCAACATGCTCCTCAAGAGATCCAGTTCAAGGAATAGGGAGAGGGGCCAACTCAAAAAACCAAGAAAGAAAGGGGGGTCCCTATGGTCAAAGGACCAAAATGGGGTGGGTGTTGTGGACCCACAACAAATAGCTTCGATAAAAGGAGGAATGACCAAGGTATTTCTTCATCATCAAGACTCTTCTGGATTATAAATTTTTAGTGGAACAAACAACCAAGAGATAGTCATGTTGACTATCTTTCAATGACTTTAGGTTTGAAGTTTTGGGTTGGTCTCCCAATGTGTTCTCATGTGTGTTCATTCCTTGACCTTTGATTGTGGTAACCCAAATTTTTGTCGGTTGTTCCCAACCTTCACCATGTAGACTAGGGCTTCCTAGAAAGAGCTTTGCTTCTAGTCAGTCATCCATAGCCCCGAAAAATATTTCCCCGAATCCCAAGTATAAAATTTCTCTACTGCCAGCTGAGCATCCATAGCCTCAGTAGAGGTTGTTATTGTCACCCTAGTCTATTTTCTCTGCTAAGTTGTAGCTTTTTCTTTGAGAATTATGTTCTTCAAACAGCTGTTCTTATTTCTTCTTGGTGCATGAAACGCATCATAATGTTGATGTATTTAATTCCTTGCATTCAGGTTCATACTATCTTCTTTGACTGATCTAAGTAGCGATTAGGCTATGCTACTCAGATTTTACACTTGTGACCTCTCTGGGCCACTTTTCTTTTGTGTGCCCTTTCCTCTCTTTCTTCAACTATTTTTTCTTCTTTTTTTTTTGTTGTTGCCTTCGCATTCATTTAGACTTGGGTTCTAGGATCGGTGGGTACCCAAATCCATGCACTAATGCTGGTTGCAATTAAAAAATGCTCAAGAAACCAAAATTCTTGGGTGTCATCTCTTAATGTGTTTTGTGATTAGGATGACTGAGCTTTAAACATCATTTTTCCAATGATAGATGCCACCAATTTGTTATTTGGAGTGTTCTATGTGCTACATGTTTCTTTGGAGAATTTGACTAAGAAATACCTCTGCTCAAATTTAGGAACCACTTGGAATGAATCCAAGGCACACTTGACCCAAAGAAATATGAGCCCTAAAAAAAGGAGGTGACCAAGGATAGAGGAAAGGGATTGACAGTGAAGAAAATGAAAAAAAAATGAAAGAAAGAAAAAACAAAAAAAGCTTAAAGACTATGGTACAAGGGACGGAAGGTACTCCCACTTAGGATCCAAAGTAATGTTTGAGGAATTTCTCATTGATTGGCAATGGGGTCAACTCTCCATTTAAGGTGTTGATCCTAAAAGTGTTTTCTCCCAAGATTTTTGATATCTGATAGGGGCCTGTCCACAATTTTTGAAATTTGGTGTGACTTCTCAGCTTTTCCTTTTCCTTATCACATATGAGGACAAGGTCCAAGATCTTGAAAGCTTTAATGGTGGCTCTCTTATCTAACCACCACTTGATAATGGTCTGGTGCTTCAATACATGCTCCAGGGCCAAGGTTCTCTTCTCCTCTAGGTTGAGGAGGTTCATGAGTTTGACATGTACTCGATCTTCACCTCCCATGTATTGGTCCATAAATCTCAAGATTGGGATTTTCAAACTCATAGGGAAGACCAGTTGCAAGCCATAGACCAATTGGTATGGGGATGTCCCCAAAGCATTCTTGATCCTCACCCGGTCTATCCACATGACATATTTTAGTTGTGTGTACCAATCCCAAGGATTATCATCGCAGATATGTCTGATTACTGTCGTCAAGTTCTTGTTGGTAGATTATGCTACGCCATTGCCTTGTGGATAATAATTGGAAGATAATTTGAGGATTACCTAGTTTTCAAAGGCCCATTGTGTGAATGAGGTGGATGAGAAAGAGGGAGCATTGTCACATACTAGATAGAATGACATTCCAAACTTGGTTATGATGTGCTCCTCTAGGAGCTTGGTCACTACATCTGTGGTGCAATTCTTTAGTGCTTGGGCCTCTATCCAGTGTGTGTAATAATCAGTAGCTATTAGAATGAAATTTTGTCATGCAGACAAAGGGGGGTTAATCACTCCAACAAAATCTAAGCCACATTGGGTGAACGGATATACCTTGTATACATGCAGTAAGGGCATCACCAGATTTCTCTCTCAGTTTGCACTTCTCTGGAAAGTGTGGCATGATCTCATGCGTTCTCTATTGCCTTTGAATAATTTTGGCCAAAAATACCCTGCCCTTACAAATTTGGTGAGCGGTCACCTCAACTGAACTATGCCCCATCCCGTATATGTCATGAAAATCTTCTAAGACTTAGTTTGCTTCAAGCCTATCCAGATTGAGATCAGTATATGGTACCCTAAAGAATGATGGTTTGGGCCTGCTCTTGATCCATGTGTTGTGATGTGTATTACACCTCAGGTGCAGACCCTCATAATTGCATTTATACAACTGACCATTCTTCAACATGTAGGAGCTACTTTTGATTTTTCAAAGCCCTTCTTTGTGAGATATTCATCCCCTCTGGGTAATGATTTTTTTATAAGTAGTAGAATATATCTTGATACCATATATCGATGATCACACTTTGATTGGTGTAATTTTGGTATACTAGACCTTCTTCCACTTTATAAATTAGTTCAGTCAGGCCTTGGCCCCTTACCAATTTCATTGGATGGATCTCTAAGTCAAACTCTTGTAGGATTTCCATCCATTTCCATCTTTTCTCTCCCAACTCATTTTGCATCAATAGAGACTTTACAGATGCATCAGGGACTATCACAAAGACTTTGCTTCTCAAGATGTAGTGTTGAAACTTCTTCACCACTTTGACAAAAGAAAATGACTGTTTGTCCAGGTTGGGGTACCTAATCTCAACATATTTAAAGGGGAACTCATGAAGGCTATGGGTCTCTTGTCTTCATTGTCTTTGTTTTGAGTGAGGATACCTACACATGAATGTTCTAATGTGAAAGAATATACTTTAAAAAGAATGGTGTATTCAGGGCTGATGAGGACGGGGGCCATAGAAATCATGCATTTTATCTCCTCAAAAGATTTATTTACTAGGATAGTTCACTCAATCTTGGCATCCCTTTTGAGCATGTCGTTCAAGGGTTTTACCATTTTTGTGAAGCCACTAATGAACTTCCTCATGAAGTTAATCTTCCTGAAGAAAGATTTCAGCTCTTTGCAGCTGTGAGGTGGTATCAAATTTAGAATGGCTTCCACCCTTTCGGGGTCTATGACTAGCCCATCATCTGAAATGATGTGTTCCAATAGCTTGCCTTCAGTTACCCCAAACACGCACTTCTTAGAATTGAGAGAAATTCCATATTTCCCACATCTTTGAAGGCACTTTCTCAGATCATTTCTGTGGTCGTTTCTTTGTTTTGAGAAGATTGCGAGATCGTCCATGTAAATGATAATGCACTTACCAACTAGTCCCTTGAAATCTATGTCCATTTCCCTCTAGAAAGTGGCCCCAACATTGATTAAATCAAAGGGCATTCGTTAGTTAGAAAATGTCCCCCATTTGGTGGTGAATGTCATCTTTAATCTATCTTCCTCTTGCACCATCACTTAGTTGTATCCAGAATAGCCATCCAGAAAGGACATCATTTGGGAACAATTTACTACTTGCAACACCTCATCAAGAGAAGGGAGTGGGTAGTTATCTTTCTGAGAGGCTTTGTTCAGGTTTTGAAAGTCCATGCATAGTTGAATCTCACCAGTCTTCTTCCTCATGGGTACCAGGTTGGCCAACCATGTGGAGTGTCGTATGGGGAATATGATTCTAGCATCCAGCAGTTTCTAAACTTCCTTTTGTATCAAGGGTTCCATAGTAGGGTTGATGGGCCATTGACATTGGTGGAATGTTTTGGAATCTAGCTTTAGTGGGATATTGTGCACAATGACTGAGGTATCATACGTCTTTAGTTCTTCATAACTCCAAGCTATGATATCTCAATACTCTGTAAGGAGGTGGACCATCTCATCCCTTTCCTCTTGGGTACATACTCTCCCAATGTGGACTTCTCTTGGCTCATGTTCAGTGCCTAGGTTATAGGATTCATATTCTTTACTATCAGGTGGTATGTCTAGATGTCTTTTCATAGCAATCCCATCGCAGTCAAAGATCCTCTCTAGTTCCACCATTCCTTTGGGTATGGAATTAGTTCTTAGGTTTATGATGCCTTGATCTTTAGGGTCTTCCATGCTAACTTCTACTTCTGCCTCTTCTTTCTCTTTGTCTATGATTTGTTTCTCGAATGCCCCTATGCACATGATGAACTCAAGGATGTGTTGGTTATCTTGAAAGAATTGGAAATTGGTAATTGTTATCGTTAATTTACAGCATGCATCAAAATAACCAAAAATAGGAAAAAATTGCATTTTTAGAAAAGTCCCATTAATACTATCCTTCAGATATTATTAATCAACATTATATCATTACATTCATTTTTAGAAGTTATTATTTGTACTCTAAGAGTTGATCACATTCCAGAATTTCTAAATTATAATTGGTTAATTACATTGTGTATTCAAACTAAATGTATTGTACAAGTGTTGTTTCATCTTTCTTTACATGTCAAAGTAATAATACATTGCAGAATAGAAGGCATAATTGAAAGTATGGAGTAGGGGTCCCATGCACTACCTTGTGGTTGGTTGCTTGATGGTTGCATATCAGATCCTAGGTCTCCATAGTCCATATCTTCATCTGCATTTAGGTCTTTTAGGGTTCACCTGCATCATGAGAGAAAGTGGGGTGTTAGATCTAGTTGGATCTAAGCAATACATGGAACACAAACAACATACAATCAGTTCTTCTAAGGCTGCATATCAATATGATGAAATCAATGTAACAAGAAAATATTCATCCATAGTATCTGAAAAATAGTAGTAAAGGGACTTGTTCTAAACATGAAACCTTTTTCTATTTATGATCACTTTGATATATGTTATTATTTTCTATGTAATCAGATATTTGAATAAAAGGAACTTAGCATGGCATCTGAGAAACCTTTTTTTAGAATTTGATTAACCTACTAGTTCAACAAATGCTACAAATCAACCAACATTCATGAGTGAATGTCATCTCAGCATATACTCACTCACAAATGTTAATTGATTCATTTTACCTGATGACCTAATTAATTGAGCGGTGTTTTGTGTGCAAGTGGGCTAGTATGTATAACTAAATGCAGAAGAAGATGCAAATGCATGAAAGAATTCAAAAGATACTACAAGAGGAACATGAGCAAAGAAAGATTTTTAATGAATTGGAGAAATACAAAATTGAAAGAATTTGAAAGTTCATTATCTTCATGCAAATAAAGGAGATTGAGAAATGTTGTTACAGTAAGTGCCTCTTCTTGCTTTTAGACAACTATTAAAATTTCATTTTGGAGATCAAAATTGAAAACCACATGCATAGAGATTGTGCATATACTCTATAAAGTGAGAAGATGCTGTTATGTTTGTTTTAAACAACTGAATTTGCAAAGAGAATGATGCATAACAAGAAATGTGGAAGCTACAAGTGAAAACAGTGATCAACAATCTCAATATCAACATGGGTTTACATTCATAATGGTGAAGCACACACATAGGAAAAACATGATGGACAGAATATCATAGAATATCCAGGAGGTTCATCAGATGAGGTCATGTTTAATGGTTCTGAAAGAATGTAGTTTCATATCTTGTGTATGTTGTTTCAGACAAAGTTTCAAGAGAGTATCTTTATGCAGAGTTTTTAAACAAATACATCTCATACTGATGTTTTAAGAAAAGATGTTCATTCATGATAACAGT
>MU223543.1:1667171-1713676 GCA_018584345.1 Thuja plicata | reverse complement strand
ATTTGAAGGGTCAAGCCTTTGATATATGAGTTGGAGTTACTATTTTGTCTCTTCATCAAAAGTCTGAATTCATTTTTGGTGTATCACCCCTATCCAGTTTTTGTTTTCAAAAGTTTCCTTCTTCCCTATTCCCAATTAAGTTATTAATCAGGTGGTGATATTCCATATTTGATAGGAACCAGCCTAGAATCTGGAGACTCTTCCTCATCCATAGTTCACCCATAGCTAGAGGAAGTTTCCATTGTCAAATAGAATTGTCATGAAGCCTTAATGCCTGAGTTAGGGTGACAATTCTAAGTCTGAACAGTAATGTTATTTGGGATGGTCAGGGCTACAATAAATTTGACTGAGAACTTCTTTAATTTAGACTTCTCCATCGGATGTAGTGAACAAGTGGATACATCTAGGGCATTGGCAACGATATTCTTCCTCTGTGGGATGGTCTTTATGTTGAATACTTTGAAGTCATTGATCAAGTCCCATGCTCTATTTTGGTAGGATGAAAGCCTCTTATCATTGCAACAATACTGACTACAAAATGTTTTAATGACCAATTATGAATCTCCTTCCACTATCAAGACTTTTATTCCTTTCTCATGGGCCAGGAGGGGTCCATGGACCAATGCTTCGTATTCAGTGACATTGTTAGTGCACAAAAAATGTAATATGTATGCAACATAAAAAGAATTACCTCTTGGGTTTATGAGATAGATCCCTTCTCCTACTCCTTGTTTTCATTTAGATCCATCAAAGTGTAATTTCCATATTTGGTACTGCTTTGTGGGTTTCGAACCCTCCAAAACCCTTTTTTAGAATCCCTTTGTTCAAGGCTTCTGCTTCTTTTCCCTGTCACCACCTGAGGAAGTTTACTCTCCTTTTTCCTTCTCTTGTGCACTTTTGAGGTCAAGGGATTCAGTAATTTCACCTTCTTTATCTTCCTATAACTCTCTATATGGAAGAAACGCTCCATCATCTGCAATGCTCTAGTCATTGAACAAGTTCAATGTAGGACTTTTGGTGTCTAAATCTGACCCACTGTCTTGACTTTCGTTTGGGGTGTTTGTATCCACTAAGTTATCTGTCCTAATCATAGGGTCACCTTTTCTTGCCACTTCAAGGGTTTCCTTTTCTACTTCAGGTTCCCTTAGGTTTTTGACTGGTAGAGATAATTGGGTAAGCACTCGAGATAGTGCATTTTGGTAATTAGAGCACGTGAATTTTGAGTGACTTTCTTGATGTAACTGAAAATACCCTAGCATTAGAAGGATGTTAGGGTCCACATATTTTCCTAGGTGCTGCATGCTCATCATTATGCTACTGATGAATTTTTGAAAGATGTCTTCATGGATGTCGGGTTTCAATATGCCTTGCACCGAACTATGCCCTTGTTCTTCAACTACTCTGATTTAGAACATGAAAATGTCATCCATCCGATAGGTTCCTAGGTCACTCTGTGTGAATAGGAATTCATTTAGAGCATTATATTAAATGATCATCCTTCTTAACTTAGGCTCAACATCAATCTTGATTTGGTTTTTCAGTCCTTTCCATGGTAACCATAGTTGCGTGAAATATGTGGACAACCATCCTCTCAAGCATTTGGTCCATTCTCTGCTTAGTAGTATTCCATAAGTTTCAGGAATATCTACCACTTGCACATTAATATACTCTTGTATCCTTGGTTCAACAACTAGTTGAATATGTACGTCCTTGGGAACACCAATTACTTTAAATTTTTTCTTATCAAGTTGGATCACCACTCTATTTGTTGTTTGCAGAACCATTCCCAGTTTTTGGCAGATGGATATTGGCATAACATTACAAGATGCTTTAGAATTGATCAGGAAATTATGTAGGCTCTTCACGAATATCCACAAACTAAGAAGGAATGGAGGTACCTCTATCTTTTCTTTGAACATTGTAGGGAAAGCTTCGGAAGCATTGATGTTAGAGGTGGTCTTTGCATTGCTTGCCATTGTCCCTTGTTTTGAATGGTCCAGGGATTTCAAGAGGGATTCTCTCTGAGAACAGAAACCTTGGAGCATCTTGAACATTGATATGTTCACCTTGGTCTTCTTTAGTTCCTCAACTGCACTATATTTTTTGTTTGACCATGTTGATTTTCTATAACTAGTGAATGTGTTTGGTAGGGATGAGGCATGAGAATTCAGACCTCTTGGTGGCATAGGATTATTTCTTGCTCAGGGTTCTAGTGGAGTTTCTTTTTTACTCGGAGGTATGCCATTAGTCATAGGTTCCTTTCAACTTCTTAGATTATAGGAATTTTGGTGATCATTTTGGAAGGCGTGAAATTCTGAGTATTTAGGCTCGTTTTCCTTTTGGAATGGGAACTCAAACTGTTATTCTCCCACACAAGGGCCTAAATTTTCTCCATTTCTAGATTCATAGGAATTGAACATCATGTTGTTGAACTGAATGAGTGGTTCCTCTAGATCCTGGGGATACTGATTATGGGAGTTTCTTCCATATCCGTGGTTTTCTTGGCATAGATTCGAAGCCCCAAAAAAATTGGCCTCCACAGCTTCATAGGTTTTAGCATTATCTATCATTATACTGTCATTGTTGGGCTGAGTGTTCCATGGTCTATTCGGTCTTTGTAGCCCAAACGACTTATCCGGTGTATTGTTTTTATTTTTGTAAGTGTTAAAACTCCAATTTTGATTTTGGGGATAAGCATTTGGACAAGTCGGTGCTTGTTGGTACCTACTTTTGTTTTGGGAGGGATTCAACTTTATTTGAGTGATCTCATTCATGATTTGGGACAAGGTTTTATTCATGGCATCCAATTCAGAGGCCAAATGAGTATCAAGTTCAGCTTGGGGCACAACCCTCTATTCTACAAATTCTATTTTATGAGCCTCATCACTGGGCTAAGTGATGGATGGTGGTAGGGTTGTGAATGGTTGCACTAGAATTGGATTCAATGAAGGCATGTGAGTGGCCAAAGCTTGACTATTTTCTGAAAATGGATGTGGGGAAGCAATGTTGCTAATGGAAGGCATGGTTGTGAAGCTCCCTTCTTATGGGCCCATTTTTTGTGTGAATGTTATGACCTCATTATACACCTTTTCCATTGTGTCTCAATCTGCAGGTGGGAGTCTTCTCAGAAAGATTGAGGTGAAGGGGTCTAGAGCTTTGAGGTAAACTTGTATGATGGCTACCTCTAGTATGGTGTAAGGAGATTCCAACTTTTCATGCATTTGTGGAAATGATGATTGAACATGGTGATGAGCTCCTTATGATCCTTTCTCATTTTTATGAACTAGTGATGTGTCATAGCAGGATCCACATATAACTTAAAACGATTCAAAAATTTGGTTTCAAATTAGATCTATGCAGAGATAAATCCCCATGGTAAATTCAGGTACCAGTTGTATGCAAATTCTCCCAAAGTGTATGGGAAAAGATGACATACAACATCTTGGTGGTAAATCTCTTTGTAGTTGAAAATTTCTTTGAAGGCACATATGTTCTCTTTTTCTATCCTTGATTCGCCATATATGAAACATGTGCAAAACCTCTCTGGATTTTTGGGCAATTTATGGAGTTGCCCAACAAAATTTAAGGGTGAACTTTGTGCGTTGGCAAAGAAAGCCATTGGATGAGGTTTCTGCAAATTCTGATTTTGATTTATGGCTATGTGAATAGCTGATATAATGACGTGTTATTTCTACCCAAGAGGGTTCTGTGACTTGGTAGGATGGTGAGAGGAGTTCTGTCTTGTCTTCCCTTTGTCGCTACGAGCTCTACGATGGTGAATGAGTTCAATGAACTCACCTCTTTTCGGAGATGATCTAAGCACTTGATCAAACCATTCTAGAGAAAAGGATCTAATGTTATCCAAATTTTTAGTCTTGAGGCCCTCCTTCTAGTGCCACTTTAGTTGAGCATTATTTTTATGCAAGTCAATGGCTAGGATCTCGAGATTCGATTTCCTCTCTTGAAATAATAAAAAAGTTACTCCCAAGGATCTTCGGGGTCATGGTACAACCTACTTGGTTACCCAGTTGAAGATAAATGTGAATGTTCACAAGGAGGCCTTTGCTAGTACATTAAAGACATCAAACTAAAAAATAACTTTAGTACTTTTTGGTTTTTCCCAATTTATCAAAGATTGTATTTTAACTAAAAGATGTAATTTTTTGTTTTAAAGGTGATTAGTTTTAGATCTATGATAGAATTTAAATGAGTAAGGTAATGAGGAATCAAATAACTTGCTAAAAATGAAATCCTAATGGACATAAACCATTTTTGATCTTCCCTTGTGAATTGAATAGTGGAGAGATTTGGAACCAACCCACGAAGTATAAATCAGACGATGTCACAATTCTATACTCAATGGATGCAATCGTTTGGAGAGAAGACATGTTCACTCGTGCAATATTTTCAAAACCTATCAAATCATGAATCTACCAAGATGCACACACACACAAGACAAATTTATTATTAAGCCCAATAGATGATCTTTTCTATGCATTTGTCACAACAAGGTAGATAGATAACAACAAACTCCAACTAATAGAAACATAGATTTGAAACACAATAAACAAATGGCTCTTTAAAAATAATGAATAAGCATGTGTACATTCATCACTTTCACATTTATAGAAGAAAATATCACACCACAAATGAATCACCAATTGTCAATTTTTATTGCATTAGGAATCTAAACCATCTTAACTCTCCATTTGGTTTATCAACTATGTAGTTTCAATGAAGATGAATCTGTAAGGCTTAAACACCAGTCGGATAACCCCATCTCCATATTGCTCAAAGTCATTCTTCCAATCCACACTTTCTTGGATGAAAGGAGTCACGCCTATTGGTAAGTCTGGAGTGGCCCTCTTTTCTAATACGGCCTGTAATGAGGCCTCCGGGCAATTTGATTCAATGGGATACACCATTTTATGAATAAATTTCTTTAGAGCCTCATTTTTCTCTGTTAAGGATTTGATGGTTTCCTTGTCCTTTCTCATGGATCCTAGAGCATGCTTAAGCCCCAGGGCTGCTAATGTCTTTCTCCCTTCCTTGGTAGGCTCTCCCAGATCTACCTCCTCAAATATGTAATCTTCAGGGGTTGCCTATGCTTGAGGGGTGCTAGTAGAGGGAACTGTCACCTATACTTTCCAGCGAACCCTAGTTTCATGGGTGGCATAAGATATGGTTCTTGCTGGTATATTGGCCTCTGTCTAATAGAAGGATTGTCCCAAGGAGGCCATACTTGTCTCTTCTCCTTCCTCTTCATTAGTGTATGTTCTTTTCCAAGGCTAAATCTCTTTAGTAAACCAAGTAGGTTTACTAAAGGTGGTGATTGGCTCTTATGGGGCAATGTAGAGGATTGAAGCCAAGTTTTGTAGCCTAGGGGTCACTTCTTCTTCTGACTCTTTTTCCTGTTCACCTTCTTCCCCCTTTTCTCCCTCGGGAATTTCTTCTTCGTGGCCTTCTCCTTCTCCCTTCTCTTCTTCTACCTTCTCTTCTTCCACTACCATATCTTGTTCATCATTATCTTGGCCTTCATCCCCTAAGGAACTGGTCAACACTTCTGCATCAAGGCCAGTCATGGCTACCAGTGTGGTTTTGAAGGGTGACACAGCTTCTGTGCTTACTAACCCTTGGGGAATCAAGATTAAGAAAGGCAAAGCGACTGCTGGTGGTGGAGTAGGTGTAGGTATTGTGGGTGGTGTAGTAGGAGTAGGGAGAGTTGGAATGGGAGGTGGGAGAGTAGAAATTGAAGGAGGCAGAGTTGGTGTTGGAGTTGGGAGAGAAGGTGGTGGAGTAGGAATTGGAGGTGGGAGAGAGGTTGGTGGAATGGGAATGTGAGGTGGGAGAAAGGTTGGTGGAACAAGAACATGAGGGGGAGTAGAAGTGGAAATTTCTCCTACAGCTTTATCTCTCGTTATGTTTTGAGCCACCGTGGCATCTTGTATTTTGGGGCATTGGCCAGTATTAGAGCTCGTCTCTACGATCGACACATTTAGTGCGGGGTTGGTGAACTGGGCTGTAGGTGGTGTGCAGACTAGTTGGGACCAGATGAGAATTGGTGCTCCTATGTTAAACCCTGCTGACGAGTCAGGTGTATCATGTCCCTAGTTTACAAAACCTTCTATGCCTTCAAAATCGGAGATTTGGAACTCATTCGAACCTAAGGCATCTAGAGCTTTGTCTTGTTCTTTTAGGTCCTCCACCTATTTTCTTGTAGTCTCCTTTTCTCTCCTCTTCTAGGACCTTGTCCTTTTAACCAGAGGTGTGTCTTCCTCTTCTTTTGGCTCCTATTGTAATTTTTCTAGTCATGGAGACACAGAAGCTCTCCTCCTTTTATACATTTTCTTGCCCTTTTCGATGGCAAGAGGAAATTATCTAGAAGTGGAAGGGCCTTCATCTTGTGGGGCCTATGATGATCCCACTAGAGGATCTATTTGTCTAGTCATCCTAGTTTTTGGAGCCTTGTGCCTTGGATTTGAACCATACTCTACTGCACGTTTATGGCCATATACTGTCTTTGTTTTCTGAGGTGGGGTCTTCTTATACTGGGGCACCATAGACTTCTCTCCACATTGCTTATCCACCTTCTTCGGTGGATCCATCAATGTCTTCACAAGGATTGGATCGATCTTATAAGGCCTCTTAATCCATGCTTCCATTTTTTAGACCACATGCCTAGCTCAAAATTCAATATCATCGTTCTCATGCTTATCAATTTTTGCATTCATGATGGACCTATTGTATATTTTGTCCATAGTGTAAATCAACTCCAGCACCCTATCTGAATCTTTATCCCAAACCTGCTGGGAAATACTGATCTTTAAGGCATAATATACTAGTGTAAGGTATATCCTATAGTATTCCCTAATCCTTACCTCGCGATCATCCACACAGTGTTAGAAACTTTGAGAGGGGGGTGAATCAGTGTTTGTCTATTTATTATATTTCAACAACTTAAACATAAATCAAACATACATTCAATGAAGCTTAACATAAGAACTCATAACAGGTGATATGATTATGGGGAAACCTTGATCAGAGAAAAACCCCGGTGGGAATTAGTACCCACAAATATTGTACTAGTATAATGAACCTGTTAAAGTTTCTTTGCCTTGTTAGAAGCAGTCTTTACAATGCAAGTACAATGACCTGGTTAAAGGCCTGATCCTTTTAGGAGTCTTTTACAAAACCCTGTTAAAGGTATATGGCTCACTACCTAGGCTCACTGCCCAATAAGATGAAGGCTACAACCTTCTGATAGTTGATATACACTATATCAAAAGTGAACTGTTGTGATGACACTGTTGTCTGATCAGTTCCATGTATGCGCGAATGATCTTACTCTCTTAAAGAGATTTATCTCATACTGACTTCATTATACTTCTCTTCTATATCTTTCTCATACATATTATTTGACACTTGTAACATAACTTTACATTACATACTTATATGCTCATGCCCGAATAGACGTGACCCAAAACAAGACTTATGGTCGGCCCTAAAACATAATACACAACACTTCTGAGAAAGTTAGCTTAAGCGTGTTTACTCCAATACTAATTACATCATTAAAAACATATAATCAAAGGCACTTGGCCATTACATAACAAAATAATTCACGCAGATCAAAACACTAGTCGGCTTCCATGCTCTATCTTTTGGATTGCTGGTGTATTGATCTGTTTGTAACTTCTCCATACTATCATGTTGTACCATGCGTGTCTAGACTTAGTATGTAGACATCACATAGAACATATATCTGAATGCGCATACTCTAATTTGATGTCTTGCACATGCGCTAATGTGTTGATCGTTGTATATCTATGTCTGCCCTGTTTCCATACTTAGTCATTTTATCTTCTAAGTTATCTTAGACAGAAACTTAATATGACTTTGTTGCCATGATGACAACACAAAATAATTCATGCATCCTTAGGAATTCAACTTGCCAACAATCTCCCCCTTTTTCATTTATGGAAACAAAAGAATGTGGCCAAGTTTCTCAAAATGACTTTAAAAAAAAAATAACTATATATCATAGCATCTTTTTAATATATACATATACTGCTCCCCATATATACACATTCTATATTACTCCCCCTTTGACATTAATGACAAAGGTGTAAAAAAATTGTAATTCTCTAGATACTTACTCCATGTAAACATCAGGGTACACAACCTGAAGAGATTGGATCTCTTTCTACCAGAAACCTTCATTGCATCAACTATCTGAAGATTCGCGTATAAGGCATATGTTAGTTTCTCCATCTTTATCACATCCATGCAAGGACCTTGATCATATGTCACAATGGTGGCATCAATCTGTTTGATGTTCTCATTTAGGATTGCTAGAGAGGGCACAAGTGCATTTCTCAATTGAGTTTTTCTGACTCTTATCTTGCTGATCTCTAACTTAGCCCTTTCAATTTTGTCCAACTGACCTTGATATACATTGTTACATATGTTCATTTCTTGGGTAGATGTCTCAACTAATTTTATGATAGTGTCCACCATGATCTTAGCCTCTTCTATCTTCTTGATATGTTCAGAGGTGAACTTCACTCTGTCCATGCAGTTAGCGATAACCTTCTTTCCCTTAGCTGCCAATTCTTTCAATATGGATTGTCCAATCTTTAAAGATTTTAAGTCTAAAGTAAAATTCTTTACCAATTCATTCAATCTCTCCTTTTTATATTCATCTTTTGCAATTCTAGTAGCAGAGTCTACTAGATCTGTAAAGTGAGCTTTGAAGCATGTTAGAATACTAACAACATCTTTGACTGATTGAATCTTGGCTACTTTCTCAATGTAGGTAATAAATCATTTAGAATTTTAACTTCCTCCAAGAAAATAGGGTTCCTCATAACCTATTTTTATTTTGCCTTTTCCATAGCTATCACACTAATCTTTATTAAGTCCTCTTCTCCCCACGCATCTAGACTTGTTGAGTCAGGAGTTAACCTTAACAACAATGAAGTAGATGGTAAAATGGAAGGAGTGAATATAGTGTTTTGACTGGTATCCATGCATTCACTCTTTACTTTTTTCTCCTTGATTGGTGTCTCATTATCTTGAGTATCTTTTTCTTCATTCAAGTCTATTGGATCATTGGAGGGAACTTCATCCTATTGTACAGATGTATCATTAGTGCACATCTCTTTAGTGCTTACAAATTCTTTATCAACTTTGTCCATGTCTTTGTCAGATGTTGTCATGGATATCTTGATATTATCAACCATTATAGTATCTTTTGAGTCTTTTTTTGTATCAGAAGTTATTGTCACTGAGGGTGCTAAAACCTGTGGACCTGTCATAGGTGCATCTTGAATCACTAGTTTTGTAACCTATTTGGGAGGAGCTAGGGTTACCTTAGTTGTAGGTGCCATTGATGTATACATGTGTCTATCCATAAAAACTTGTGCAAATTCCTTTTCAATTTCTTTTCCTATATGCTCATACTCTTTGTTCATAATCTTTAGAGTTCTTGTCTTGGTTCTGAGATGAGGCTTCACCAGATCTAATAGAATTGCCTTCTCATCATGTGAGCATACAGGGAGAATATTATCCAATGTTTCTTCTCTTACCCTCATATCTTCCTCAATTTCATGTCTCTTCATTATCTTCAGTATGTTCCATAACTTATCAGGTATCACTATCTTGAGTTCAAGAACTGACTTCTTAAACTTGATCATGTGAGAGATAATCATAGAATGTATCTTAGTTTTATCAATCTCTTGATACTTGTCATAGACCTTAGCAAGTGTGTCTTGTCTCCCTTCATTTTCAATCTTTTTTTTCAAGACATTTAGACTAGGTCTGAATCCTACCTCAGGATGAGCTTGAGTGTTCCTTTCTTTTCTCCGTGTGTTCCTTGAGGATGGGTGATTTGTGGGCGCTTCCTTCCTTCCTCTAGACTTCTTTCTTGGTATAGAAGGTGGAGATGAGTCTAGGTCAATGGTGCTAGAGGTCACAGAGGTGCTCTCTACTTTCTTCTTCTTCTGAATCTCATCAGTCTTCTCATGTTCTTTGGCTATCTTGGCTTCTCTAGCTTTTTCAAGATTTTCTTGAGTGACTCCATGAAATTTTAGAATGCTAGATGTAATCTTAGATGCTTTTCTTTTGTTATCAGCACTATATAATACAGAATCAACAACATTAGTCTTCTCTCTATAAGTTCCCCATCTAGGCTCATTGGTATCTTTGGGAGCTAACAAAAGGACCTATGCATATCCTTCCAATACTTGTTCCTCCACTTCATACCCAAGTGGATGAATCCAATTAGTTCTAAGCTCAACTGCCTCCATGCAAGTGCAGTCAATTTCTACCATGAAGCATATGGTTTCCTTATACTTTTCAACAATCTTCTCAAGTATCCTGAACCTCTTCTGCATCTTGATCCTAAAATATTTGATGTCTATGTCCATAGCATCCTTTGCACTACTCTCTAATGTGGCTTTTAGTGAAATTTGAGACATTGTAGGTTTGCTTCTATCTATGTATAGATTTGCAACCTTACCAATAATGTGGAAGTACAAGTAGATGATTAGAGACCCAAACCTGAATTTTTTGTTCTTGTCATGCTTGATAACTTGAATGTTGTCCATCAAGTGACCACACAATATCTCACATCGATTGAACTAAGTGTTATCCTTCACCATCCTGATAGCTGCTATAACTGTGGCTACTGACACACTGTTTAATATTCTTGCATGCTAGATCTTGTAACCGAGGATCATTGTTAGAAGCTTTATGTCTTCTTCCTTGATAGGATCAATTATCATGACATTCCTATCACTTCTAGATAGGCATGCTTGCTCAACCTGTTTCTTGACATCCTTCCCAATAGGAAGAATTAGTCTAGTATTAGGAAGTCTAGTCATGTTGTGGATTAGGTCTACAGTAATATAGATGGGGACTTCACCAATCTAGAAAAGATCATCATGAATCCTGCTCAATAATATTTTAACCCATTCTAGTTCATAGAATTCATGCGCATTCGAATACTCAAAGATAGGGTTGTCTATGAGGTGTGTGTATTCATCCTTGAATGAATAGTCTAGTTTCATCATTGAAGCCATGAGAGTGGCTATACTATTATCTCCAATTGTTTCCTTTTTACAATAAATGTATGCACAGATGTCTTGTACGTGAACAACTCCTAACGGGGTTTCAGAGAAAGCTCCTTCCACATCATCTAGTATGGATTTGAATGGATGCTTCTTAAATACAAATCTCTTCCTCTTTGCAATATCAAATACAACTGGTGTCACGATACTTACTTGATGATTGCTTAAAAAGGGTTTCATAAAATTTCAAAACGGCGTGACTGCTAGGGTTATGTTCCAAACTTCTTAACCATGCTTCTTAACCACCAAATGTGTTATGATTTCATTCTTTGATGCTCAGTGTTCCTATGCTCTCCAAATTCTATGATCTCAAATGCAAATGTGAAGATGATTGAAGACTTACATCTTTTTATAAAATTTACTGCATTTAATGTTTGCAACCATACACAGTTTTCACAATGAATCTCAAACTTCATTCAGAATGCATTATAGATAATTTGTGTATGCATACTTCATCCAACTATGATCATAAACATAATTTCATAGGCGCATACTTAGAGGTGAGTATACCATCTGCGCAGGGGTTCTAAGCTAGAATAGCTCCCCCTAAGACTAAGAAGGTCTATTCAACCAGAAATAGAGGATGTGTCCATTGTGGATGCATCAACTACTTTGTCGACATCATTGTCCTTCTTTACTTCAACCCAAATTTTGCTTGAATCTTCTTTTTCTTGAACAAATTTGAATTCTCCTTCTTCTTCAAATAGTTATTTCTTTGGATCCTCTTGCTTTTGAGTTTTGGATCTACAGAACCTTGAGATGTGTCCAGCCTTTCCACATGTGTGACAAATTATAGGAGGTCTATTGTTCTTTTTTATCATGTTGTACTGCTTTGCTGTGTGTCCATTGTAGTTACATATCTGACATGTAATGTTCTTCAAATTACTTTGAGGTTGATTTCTCTGATTGTTTTGATTCATTCTTCTCAAATTTTGATGTGATTGATTTCTTTGATTTGTTCTGCAATGTATAGCCCTATGACCAAACTTATTACAGGAGAAATAATAACCATTGAAAGGTCTTACCTCTTTTCAATCTCTTGCTAAATGACCATGTTTGTTACATGCATAACAAGTTCTGTTAAATTTCTTAATTTCCCCTTTAGGTGGATCTATTTTAATCTCTGCAACATTTTCAATTTTCTTTGCTTCTGAAGATGGTTCATGTTCTTTCTTTCTTTATTCTAATGAATTTACTTCAACTTGTGCTACACTATATCCAAGACCAGTAGTGTCACCTCTTAGCTTTTGTGCATTGAGCTAAGATTGAAGTAAATTAGAACTTGTGTGGATTTTATCAATCTTATCCTTTGCTTCTGTTAATTTAGATTCCATCTTCTTCTTTATGTTCTCCAATTCCAAGACTTTCATGTTTTCTTTCAAGAGTTCATCTTCTAATTGTTTGCTTTCTTTGATCTTTTCTTCAATAGCAATTTGACTATCTATTAGTTGTTCAGCCATATTTTCAATTTTATCTTTCAGAGACATATTCTCTTCATTGAGATTTTTGACCATTTTCCCTAAATCACTTCTAGAACAATCTTTAAAATCTTTTCTCAATTTCTTGATAAGCATTTGTGAGCCATCAACTTTTAGTCTAAGTTCTTCATTTTCTTTTTCAGATCTGTCAAGATCTTCAAGAGCTGCTTCAAGATTCATTTTCAAATGTTTTGCTTCTGCTGAGTCCATGATCTCCTCAAGTGGTTAAACTTTCTTTCAGTGGACCAGAGCTCAGATACCAATTGTTAGAAACACTAAGAGGGGGGGTGAATCAGTGTTTTTCTATTTATTATATTTCAGCAACTTAAACATAAATCAAACATACATTCAATGAAGCTTAACATAAGAACTCATAACACATGATATGACTATGGGGAAACCTTGATTAGAGGAAAATCCCGGTGGGAATTAGTACCCACAAATATTGTACTAGTATAATGAACCTGTTAAAGTTCATTTTCCCTATTAGCAGTAGTCTTTACAATGCAAGTACAATGACCTGGTTAAAGGCCTGACCCTGTTAGGAGTCTTTTACAAAACCCTATTAAAGGTATATGGCTCACTTCCCAATAGGATGAAGGCTACAACCTTCTGATAGTTGATATACACTATATCAAAAGTGAACTACTGTGATGACACTGCTGTCTGATCAGTTCCATGTATGCGTGAATGCTCTTACTCTCTTAAAGAGCTTTATCTCATACTGAATTCATCATAATTCTCTTCTATATCTTTCTCATACATATTATTCAACACTTGTAACATAACTTTACATTACATATGTATATGTTCATGCCCGAATAGACGCGACCCAAAACAAGACTTATGGTAGGCCCTAAAACATAATACACAACACTTCCGAGCAAGTTAGCTTAAGTGTGTTTGCTAAAATACTAATTACATCATTAAAAACATATAATCAAAGGTGCTTGGCCATTACATAACAAAATAATTCACGCTGATCAAAATACTAGTTGGCTTCCATGCTCTGTCTTCTGGACTGCTGGTGTACTGATCCGTCTGTAACTTCTTTGTACTATCATTCCGTACCATGCATGTCTAGACTTAGTATGTAGACATCACATAGAACATATATCTGAACACACATACTCTGATTCAATGTCTTGCACATGCACTGATGTGTTGATCATTGTATATCTCTGTCTGCCCTGTTTCCATACTTAGTCATTTTATCTTCTAAGTTATCTTAGACAGAAACTTAATATGACTTTGTTTCCATGATGACAACAAAAAATAAGTCATGCATACTCAGGAAGTCAACTTGCCAACACACAGTTCATTCAATGATCTTATAGGTGGGGTTCATGGATTTAGAACTTGCCAATGATATGGTTGTATGTGCCTATGGGGTCAAATCAAGGCCAAAAAAATTTGTATAGTTGAAGTGGGCACTCATGATCCCACTTGAAGGCCAAGGATTTGCAAACCTTCATGTGTTGGAGAGTGTATGGGTCCAAAATAATAGGGAAGTCCCATCAATGCTTCTTCTTGTGCTTTATGTGTTCATAGCATCTGCGAGCTACCTGACCATTTATAGAATAATTACCCAGTCAGATGGGTACCTGGGAAGCTTCTTTGGTTGCAAAGTAGACCCTCCCACCTAGATGTATGTAAATGTCTTAAATTGTATGTAATAGGCCCCAATAGCCCTTACCTTGGTAGTTTCTTCTTCTGACATTCTCTTCTCAAAATCACCTTCAATAGATCAGATAATTGCGAAGATGAAAGTGTCATTCACTATCTTATAGTTTGGGCTATCTTTTGGAACATTCACCCTTTTTACCAGTTGCGGGTATATGATATGGGGCCATGCATTTTGATCATTGATGTTCCCTCTTTTAGTAAGCCCCAGATAGTCTTCACATGTGGCTAACAAGTACACTATGTATGTACTCATGTAGAGTTTTGGATTATCTCTCACCATAGTCAGTTGTTCGCCCAATTTTTCATTGATAGTGGTGCCCAAATCAAACCTGGCCTTGCGACTTCTGATATTCTCTATCAGGAGGATCATCCAGTCCTCAAGTTGGATGGATTGAGGTAGTCCATACACTCATCTTAGTAGTGTAACTGCCACCTAGATGTCATCTTTTAAATACCCCCTCCTGAGGTTTATCTTATCCAGTTTGGTTTTTGGAAGAGGTTGCTTGAGGTTTTCATTATTTACAATATCGTACACCTCTTCACCTTTGTTTCTGAACCACCTAACACCCTTTTCAATGAATAAGTTGTAGAACTTATCTATGCCCTTGTAGACATGGAAGACCTCTTCTATGACATCTGGTCTTATGTCTAGCACCACCTATCCTTCTATATTTCTAATCACCCTTTCATCTAGAATGTAGTGATTTTATAGGGTCGTGATCAGTTCAAATGACAAGATAGCCATTGGGTGGGCGACCATGTTAACTAGGCCTGATAGGACTAGTGAGGTGCAATCTGAATCTTCCTACTGGTTGGGAACATCTCACTAGGAACTGATCCCAGTCTATTATTCTGATGTCAGTGTCCATGATTTCTATATGCTTGTTCCCAATCTTTGAAGGGGGGTGAGTCCCCTTGTATAGGTACTTCATCAGGGACGCTTTTTGTTTGTCATGCATTCCTGCGCGAAAAGTGCAAGTATGAATATTTTTATTGAAAGGAAACTATGAAAAGTAGGGAAGAAAAATGATTTATCTAGGAAAATAGAAGCAGAAGGCTCTCAAGAAGTCAAAAATGTAATTTTCTCCCTTTCGGCCTTTCGAACACCAAAAACAATGTCGGTGTCTGAAAGTGCCAAAAGTGCGAAAAGGCGAAGTTTGAGGAACAAGCCTTCTCAGTCTTTTAGTGTGAAAAAGTTTGACTAAGATGTCGAACTCCGGAAGTCCAAAGTTTCCAAATAGGACCTTGTCACTCGAAGGTTCAACCTTTTTGACCTTTCAGGGGTTTCAAAAATCTCAGGTTTTGAAACCCTGACACCTCTGAAAGGCCAAAATGCATGTGGCGATAGCTTCAGGAGGCGGACATTTTTTGGCCTTTCGTAGGCCAAAAACCTATGACTAGGTCACAACGTAGAAACCCTAAGGCTGAAAATAAAAAAAAGAAGGAAAACCCGCAAAAGGGAGAGTGTATCCCTCACAATCCCAAGGGCACAAACCTTAGGTAATTGGGGAGGCACGCATGACTCAACAAAAGACTAAACCCTAAACTGACCAAAAAAAAAAAACAAGAAAAACACAAAAACCCTACCTATCAAATTTGACGAGGGGAATAGAGAAACACGAGAACTAAGGGTAGGGAGCGAGTGGAAACATCTGAGTGAGGAGGGGATTTGGAACAAAGAGCACGTGGGGAGAAAAAAAAATCAAGAAATGAAGAAGGCAAAGTGAGGACTACTTAGGGCTCAGGCTGTTTAAATAGCTCATGGGGTGATGTCACCTGGTCTCGGTGTTTTGGAGGCCGAAATGCCAAAATTTGGGTGACCTCATTCCCCCTTTCAGTTTTTGGGGGTCCAAAACACCAAAAGGTTCAAAAGTTTGACTCTTCAATCCTTTCGGTGTTTCAGAGGCTAAAACACCAAAAGGTTCGAGTTCGGCCTTTCGGCCATCTCAGTGTTTTAGAGGACTCAAGGTCCTCTAAAATGCCGAAAAGGCTGAAAATGCCTTGTTTTCTCAACATGCTCCTCAAGAGACCCATTTCAACGAACGGGGAAAGGGGCCAACTCAAAAAACCAAGAAAGAAAGGGGGGTCCCCATGGTTAGAGGGCCAAAATGGGGTGGGTGTTGTGGACCCACAACTACTTGGTAACAACTTCTATTAACTTCAGTGCTCGGTATACACTGTGAACTGCTTAGTGACACATTCTCAGTAATACTTTCTCAGTTACTACTGTGCTCTATTTACACTATCCATCAGTGTTTACTATCACTCGATGTATACTAACATTTTTATGTTTTACCAATAACATAAACATTGTCTCTTCAACTCTTCAAGGTTATGACCAATATGTGTATGAATAATCATAACATATCAAGTTGAAATCAATGAAAATATAATACATTAGCTGATTTAATGTCTTGCATTCAATTTTGCATCTTGGTGATGATCAAATTATCATCTTCAAACATTCAATCAGTTATAATTCATCAGAAAATATGGCCCTTTCTTAGTAATTACTGCTTTAGAAACATCTTTCATCACTCTGAGAGAAGGTTCAATCTTTTGTCTTTTTATTGCTGGAATTTGTGAAGAATCAACCTTATCACCTTCTTCTACTTCCAAAAAATATTATTTTCTAAAAGGCACATGCACATTTGATGATTCCACATCTCTAGGATTAACTCTATCCTTTGCCCCAACAGGAAAATCATGCATCTTTTCCATGATCTTATCATACTTTTCAAGTAAAGTCTTCGGTGTTACTAATACATTTGAGGCCAATTTTTGACCTTTGTTTTGTCTAATTTTCTACTAATATTGGTCAAATGATCCACAAATGATTTTGTCGCTATTGTTCTAGTCAAATGTTTGACACAACATACTTAAGGTTGAATGTTCTATGCCACACTTGGTCAAAATTAATATCTACAAATGACAAGTTTATTCATCAAATTTTAGACTAATGTATGTCGAAATGTTTGACCTATCCAACCAGGATGCCAAACCCACAACACTAAATTTCAACACAGAATGGTCGATGGATAGATTATTTTGTGTCAAACATTAGACCGATGTCTATCGAAATGTTTTCACTGTCCGACCAAGATGCCAAACCCACGACACTAAATTTTGACACAAAATGGTTGATACATAGATTATTTTGTGTCAAACATTAGACCAATGTTTGTCAAAATGTTTGACCTATCTGACCAGGATGCCAAACCCATGACACGAAATTTCAACACAGACTAGTTGATAGATAGACCATTTTATGTCGAATGTTAGACAAATGTCTTTCTAAAGTTTGACTAGCTGATTTAGGTACCATTGGGGGATACTATTTCACTATTATTTATGGAAAATTCTTTCTCAGTGTGCAATTGAAATCAATTGGAATAGCCATCTAACAAAACTGGTTTAATGTCCAAAATGGCCCTCCCTCATGCACCTTAAATATTGCTGGCCAGGAAAACAACCTGAAGTCCACTTTGATAACTGATACATGGTAGTTTTTTTTACAAGGGAAATTAATGCAAGGTAAAAGATTTGTAGCAAGAGTAGTATCAACTATTAGAGAAAAATTTGCGTCTCCACAGTGAGAGTTAAACAGTTGCTGATCCACACTTAACAGTACAGAAAGCTCAGCTCAAGATTCAAGAGATTTTGGTGTAGATTTCGATGGTGACTGCCTTCATGTTTTTTATCCAAAATCTCTTGAATCTTGAGCTGAGCTTTCTGTACTGTTAAGTGTGGATCAGAAACTATTTAAATCTCACTATGGAGACACAAATTTTTCTGTGACAGTTGATACTGCTCTTGCTGCAAATATTTTACCTTGCATTAATTTACCTTATAAATAAAACTACCATGTATCAGTTATCCATGTGGACTTTAGGTTGGTTTCCTGGACCAGCAATATTTAAGGTGCATGAGGGAGGGCCATTTTGGAAATTAAACCAGTTTCTTCAGATGGCTATACCACCTAATTTCAATTGCACTGAGAAATAATTTTCCACAAATAATAGTGAAATAATATCCCTCAATGGTAGCCAAATGAAATTGAAAACACTCTCAGATATTTTCAATTCTATTTCTCGACTCAAAGGTCCAAAGACTGTTGTCAAGAGTATGGACATAGTTGAATGTTGTTTGATTGAGTGGCTATCCCAAGAAGGGTTTAGTACCTTCCTGGATGACCTAGTTGTTATATGTGATACAACTCATAGAAGGAAGTTTATGGAGGAAATGGAGAACAATCTGAATAAAATTTCTCAGCTTATGAAGCACATGAGCAAAAGTGGAAACACTCGATCTATAAGTAAAGTGGTTCAGCGGGTTGGATTTGTAGGGCTTCAGTTGTTCCCTGTTGAAAGGTAGGCTTTTCCTAGTGAATGGCACTATAGGCTTTCTTCACATATTCTATTTACTGGTTCTCATTCCTTTTACTACGATGGGAAATATGATTCACCAGAGGTTTATGGTTTGATCAAATCATCATTTGTTAATGGATTGAATTCTTGTGAGGCATTTATACATTCTTTGTCATGTAGAGAAGGACTTTTGGGTCAGAAAATGGGATTAACAGAACCAGGATACCTACTCCAAAACTCTAGGGAGCACAGTGTCTTTATACAAATCCAAGTCAACACCTTCTATCTGGCAAAGCATGTGCAAATTCTTTCCCACCTAACAGCATAGAGTTTATAGAAGCAATCATCTATATATGTTTGATTCTAAACACTGGTAGAATGAGTAAAATTTAATTGAAGATAGTGCTTATACTCAAGAAGGCACTATTAATCTTACAAGATCATGAAGCTCTTTCCTTCCCTTCTCTTGTTTCTCCTTCTCCAGAATAGGTACTCACTACATGAGCACAACTAATGTTAAGAATACAACCTCATGTCGGCACGACTTGTCACTTCCCTAGGACACATGCAAGAAAGACCGGCTAAATAGGACCTGGACCTGACTAAACAATGATGACTTGATTGATATGGTATAAACAACACACCTAATGTTGCATCCTGACCCATAGTTTATTCATTTTTGTGAAATTCTAAAGCACAAACTCTACTGCATCCATTACAATTCGCCCTTCCCTATAAAAATAATATTTAGTTTAAATTAATATTTTATTTGAAAGAAAAATAAGCAAGATAATCAAAAATATCAAACAGAGCCCCATATTCAGCAAATGGAAAATATTAATTCTAAAGATCAAAAGATCTTTAAAAACCTTGCGGCGTGGAATTCGGGTTTTAAAAGAGCAATTTTAAAATTGTATTGTGTTTCCTCGTACCTATTTTTTCTATTATGATATGTAATATAAATATTGAAAAATACAGATTAGGGAAAGTTCAATTGGCATGAAACAAGACATTTACTCTTAGCCAGCAAAGCAAAACTAAGCTAGTCGTATCATTCATTAAGAAAATTGACTAAACATACAGTGAAGCAATCAGTAATGTCCCCTTTCTAATCTCTAGCTTTGTGTGAATAGATTGGTAGCTTAGGAGTAGCAATTATTTAGGAGTGTTGCATTCAGTTAGGGTTAAATAAGGAAATAAGACAGATAAACAATCAGTTAGGATCAGTTAAATAAGGGTATGCGCCTTTCACTTATCAGTTTGGGATTGCCATTGCTTGAGAGATAAACTTTCCAGTTAAATAATGTCAATTTATGGAGGAACTTGTCAGTCAACTATCGTCAATTGAAGAATGATTGCCTACAATCAAGGAAGCATGGATTATAGAGAGTTATGGAAGGAAAAGTGAAACGGACTTTGGAAATTAGAAACTAAATTAAAATTGATTCCTAGGAATTGTCATGTTGCTTTCAGAAACTTTGGCACTTAGAGACAAATACCTCAAGTCATATCAATCTGATTACATTGGAAACAAAAGTGTTGGAGATTTGCTTCTGTGCAAATAATTGATTGTATGTTTGTCATTGATGACAACATATAATATACAGTAGTGTTCTATATGAAATTATCTGTACAGATTTTCTAGAGCTATGCGTGTTTATTTCCATGGTGTATACATGTTCTAAATGCTATGTGGATTCACGCCGAGTCAGATATGAAGTTTTAGTTAAGTTATGTTATTCAGTTATGACAGTTACAGTGACAGAAGACTATCTGAGAAGAGCCAACGTAATAACATTATTTCTTGAGTTGCACCTATCTTTGGGATATGTGTGTTTGTATTCATGTTTATTTATGAGTTCCAGATAATTATCTAAAGGTGCAAAACATGTTCTAATAGAATCATAATGTTGGAGTTGATTTGGTGGAGCTGACTTTGTGATGTGTCGCATCCATACAGTTTGAGTTGCATGATTCAAATCTGATTGCGTGGTTGATATGGCTGACTATAGAAGTAGTGAAGGGACTCCTTGAGCCGATGAAGATCACATACTTTGGAGAAGATACTTATAGTAGTTCATTTGATGAACACCAAGTGTGAATGACAAGAAAAAGATAGAAAAAGCACAAAGAAGAATATCAGTTGTGTTTCATTCATCAAGGATCTATGTGAAGAAGCAGTGGAAGCATATAATACATTGGACCTGATCAAGACAGCAGGTCTACTCTATAGTTCATTATCAGATATAGTGTATATCTTCTTTTACAGAAGGTTGTAGCCTTCACCATTGAAGCAGTGAGATTTTGGACAGTGAGTCCTCACCCCTAACAGGGTTACTTGTAAAAGACTCCTAACAGGGTCAGACCCTTAACCAGGTCACTATACTTACTACATTGTAAAGAAAAACTCCTAATAGGGTTGCAATATCTTCTAACAGGGATTATTATAAACAAGTATAGTTCTTTGTGGGTGCTAATTACCACAGGGGTTTTTACCTATTTGGTTTCCCCATAACCAAAATTGTTGTATTCTCCATTGTGTTATCTGAATGTACATTTACTTTATGTTAATTGATATCTAAGCAAAGGAAAGAAATAAAATAGTTGATAATTGATTCACCCCCCCCCCCTCCCCATCTTAGTTATCCTTTGGGAATATTCTAACAATTGGTATCGGATCCAAGTTCCTTGGAGAGAAAGCCTAATAGCTTAAGGTAGATCCGATGGCATACTTCAGGAAAGAGAGTCTTAAGTTTGATGGAGAAAACTATCTTGACTGGAAGAACAAAATGATAACACATCTTCAGTGCGTTGGATTTGAGATCTATGAAATGACTCTATAGTTAAAGAAAAGCAAGTATTCACTCATAATGCAATAGCCAAAGAATCCTTAATCAGTGCCCTATCCAACAATGAATTTTCTGAGATCAAGAAGGTAGATAAAGCATACTCTATTTGGAAATACTTAGAAGATGTTTTTGAAGGGGACATCCAAGCAAAGAATGTGTGCAGAAAGACATGGAAGAAAAGATACAACAATTTAGAGATGTTACCTGAATAAAACATTAGAGCTTACAATCAGAGGATTAATGAAGCAGTATCAGGTATAAGAAACAATGGTGGAGACATATCAGAAGAAGATATAATGGACAAATTAATGACCACATTGATAGTAGAATATTAGAGAAAGATAAATATCTTAGATGAGACTATGCAATTTTAAAAATAATTCAAGAGGGGGACTTTGATCAGAAAAATATTTGCATTTGAGATATCTAGATTGAAGACAGAACCTAAAAGCGAGACAACCTTTAAAGCCACAGTCCATAACAAGAAATCTATAAGCAGTTCTAGTAATAATGAAGAAGTGGATACAGAACTAGAAGAAATCATTGCTATGATTGCCAAGAAGGAAAGGAAAGGTAAAGGGAAATATGAAGGACAACTACCATTCAAATGTTTTTCATGCAACAAATTTGGTCACTTTGCATCCAAATTCCCTACAAGAGTCAAGAAATTCATATCAGATTACAAACCTAAGTACACTAAAGAATTTTATCATGTTGAGGATGGTGTAACTGATGATGACTCAGGAGAAGATGAAATTGGATTCATTGCCATTAAAGACATTGAGAAGATGCTTGAAGAAATGGACAAAGAAGATAAAGCAAAAGAACTGGAGTTAGCATTAGTTTCAAAAGCTGACATTAGAACTGAGTGAATCATTGATAGCGAATGTTCACACCACATGACAGGAGACAAAGATAGATTTATATATTTAGACAAGTACAAAGGTGGCATGGTTAGATTCAGAGATAACACTCCCAAACCTATTATAGGTAGAGGTTCTATCACCTTAGATGGAAAGAACAAGATAGATGATGTTCTCTATGTTGATGGTTTGCATCATAACTTACTAAGTGTTGGACAATTGCTTGATAAAGGATATCAATTGGAATTCAAAAACAACCAGTGCATTATCAACAAAAAAGGAGACATGATTGTATCAGGATCAAAAATAAAAGGTAATTTTTTTCAGCTCAATTCAGATGTTAGTTGTTTTGTTGCAAAAGTGGATGAAAGTTGGTTATGGCACAAGAGACTTTGTCATATTAACTTTGACAACATAGTCAAGATAATTAATGTAAAGGCAGTAAGAGACCTTCCTAGCATTGCAAGACCAGTTGATACCATGTGCATGGAATGTGTGATGGGGAAGCATGTGAGGACCTCATTCAGGAGCAAACAAGACTCTGCATAAAACAAATTAGATCTGATACATACAGACTTATGTGGACCTACTCAAACAAGATCATACTACAGAGAAAGGTATTTCATTTTTTTTGTTGATGATTTCTCAAGGATGATGTGGGTTGCATTCTTAAAAGACAAATCTTAAGCTTTTGAGAAGTTCAAAATGTTCAAAGCTAAGGTTGAGAATGAATCTGGATTAAAGATAAAATGTCTGAGATCTGATAGAGGAGGAGAATTCACCTCTGACTAGTTCTATGACTACTGTAAAGAACATGGAATCAAGAGATAGTTAAGTGCACCTAGAACCCCTCAGTAGAATGGGATTGCGGAAAGACGAAATAGAATAATACATGACACAGTGTGCACCATCATGATTGAAGGAAAGCTTGCTCATACCTATTGGAAAGATGTGGTCAATATAGCAGTCTACACTATCAATAGAATACAATTGAGGCCAGGTGTAGACAAGACACCCTATGAAATTTGGTTTGGTAATGTACCCACTATAAAATACTTCATAATATTTGGAAGCAAGTGCTACATCAAGAGGGATGATAGCATTGGCAAGTTTGATGCTAGAAGCGACGAAGGTATTTTCCTTGGTTACTCTACTAAAAGCAAATCCTATAGATGTTTTAATCTAAGATTAAAGAAGATCATTCAAAGTACTCATGTGAAGATTGATGAGAAATTTATGATTCAAGAAAGATATTATGACTATGCTCCCATGATTGAAGATGAGCCCAGACCCATCAATAAGGACACAATTATTGAAGAAATGTTTGACTGTATTAATGTTTCATGTAACAATCCTGAACAAAGTGAAGAAGAATCACAAATTACAGATGAAAGTATCACTCCTAAGAATTCAAGATACACATCCAAATACCACTCTAAGGAAGATATCACTGGAGATTAGAGCGAAAAATTCTTGACAAGATCTAGAGAAAAAGGTTCAACTACTGATGAAGAGGTATGCTTACTTTCATAGATTGAACCCTTAAGTGTTGAAGATGCATGCAAAGATTTAGATTGGAAAAATTTCATGCAAGAAGATTAGATCAAATAATCAAGAATGAAACATGGGAACTGGTCCCTAGACCTCATGACAAGAACGTGATTAGAACAAAGTGGATATTCAGGAAAAAAATGAATAAAGGCACAGTGGTAAGGAACACGGTAAGATTAGTGTGTAAAGGATATGTGTGGAGAGAAGGCATAGATTACACTGATACATTTTCCCCTGTGAGCAGACTTGAAGCTATCAAGCTATTTCTGGCCTATGCAACATTCAAGAACTTTAAGGTATACCAAATGGATGTCAAGTTAGCTTTTCTGAATAGTGACTTGAAGGAAGAAGTTTACATAGAGAAGCCTAAAGGATTCAAACTTTCAGATAAACTAGACATGGTATGCAGATTAAAGAAAGCACTTTATGGACTAAAACATGCCCCAAGATCATGGTATGAGAGACTTGATTGTTACTTAACCAAGATAGGATTCAGAAAAGGAGCAGTAGACTGTAACTTATTCATAAGAGAGATAGATGAAGGACTACTACTCGTTGCTATTTTTTTTGATGACATTATCTTTGGAGGTAATGACAAACTTAGTGCAGAATTTGCCAAAGAAATGAAAAGTGAATTTGAAATGAGCATAATTAGACCTATCAAATACTTTCTTGGATTGAATGTAAAACAAAAAGAAAAAGGCATATTCATAAATCAGTCTAAGTATGTGAAGGAGATATTGAAGACTTTCAAGATGGAAGACTGTAAGCCAGTATCCACTCCTATGATAATAGGAAGCAAGCTTTCTAAAGATTATGATTCAACAAAAGTTGACAAGACATTGTACAAATACATGATTGGAAAACTCATATATCTTACTCAATCGAGACCCGATATTTCTAATGCAGTTGGCATTGTTGGTAGATTTGCAGCTTAACCTAAACACAATCACCTAATGGAAATAAAGAGAATATTCAGATATCTAAAGGGAACTATAGACTATGGTTTATGGTATCCCAAATTAGAGAATGTACAACTCCATGTGTACACAGATGCAGATTGGGCATGTTGTATTGATGATAGGAAGAGTACCTCAGGAGGAGAAGTATTTCTTGGAGACAAGTTGGTTTCTTGGACAAGAAAGAAGTAGAACTGTATCTCTCAGTCAACAACAGAAGTTGAGTATGTTGCTACAGCATTGAATTGCTCAACAATGGTTTGGATCAAGTAGATGGTTAAATACTTTGGTATTCAAATTGATTATCCTATTTTTATTCACTATGATAACACTAGAACTATCAATATGTCAAAGAACCCTGTAATGCATGCAAAGTTAAAACACATTGAGATCAAATACCATTTTCTAAGAGAAAAATTTGTAAACAAAGAAGTAAAGTTGGACTATGTGAGCACTAAAGAATAATTAGCAGATATTTTCACAAAGCCTCTATCAAAAGATACTTTTGAGTATCTCAAGGAGAATTTGGGAGTAATTCCCTTTCCTGAGTCTGATTAAGAAACATCAGTCCTTAGTGACTAATGAATGGTTGACTACTCTACTTCTGGATTAGTACCCATGCTTAAAGGTGTTCAACACCCTTTTTCATTGATGTCAAAGGGGGAGTATTAGTAAGGGGGAGCATATACTCTGGAGGAGTATACAGAGCAACAGTGTAGAGGAACTTTTGATGAGGGTATTGAGAAGATTGTAAAAAGAAGGAAGACACTTTGACTTGATGATATCATATGTTGCCATCAATGTCAAAGGGGGAGATTGTTGGAGATTTGCTTCTGTGCAAATAATTGATTGTATGTTTGTCATTGATGACAACATATAATACACAGCAGTGTTCTATATGCAATTATCTTTACAGATGTTCTGGAGCTATGCATGTTTATTTCCATGGTTTATACATATTCTAAATGCTATGTGCATTCACGCCAAGTCATATATGAAGTTTCAGTTAAGTTATGTTATTCAGTTATGACAATTACAGCGAAAAAAGACTATTTGAGAAGAGTCGATGTAATAACATTATTTCTTGAGTTGTGCCTATCTTTGGGATATGCGTGTTTGTATTCATGTTTAGTTATGAGTTCCTGATAATTATCTAAAGGCGCAAAACATATTCTAACAGAATCATAATGTTGGATTTGATTTGGTGGAGCTGACTTTGTGATGTGTCGCATCCATCCAGTTTGAGTTGCATGATTCAAATATGATTGCGTGGTTGATATGGCCGATTATAGAAGTAGTGAAGGGACTCCTTGAGCTGACTAAGATCACATCCTTTGGAGAAGATACTTATAGTAGTTCATTTGATGAACGCCAAGTGTGAATGACAAGAAAAAGATAGAAAAAGCATAGGGCAAAATACCAGTTGTGTTTCATTCATCAAGGATCTCTGTGAAGAAGCAGTGGAAGCATATAATACATTGTAACTGATCAAGACAACAGGTCTACTCTATAGTTCATTATTATATATAGTGTATATCTATTTTTACAGAAGGTTGTAGCCTTCACCATTGAAGCAGTGAGCTTTTGGATAGTGAGTCCTCACCCCTAACAGGGTTACCTATAAAAGACTCCTAACAGGGTCAGATCCTTAACTAGGTCACTATACTTACTACATTGTAAAGAACAACTCCTAACAGGGTTGCAAGATCTTCTAACAATGATTATTATAAACAAGTATAGTTCTTTGTGGGTGCTAATTCCCACCGGGGTTTTTACCTATTTGGTTTCCCCGTAACCAAAATTGTTGTGTTCTCCATTGTGTTATCTAAATGTAAATTTACTTTATGTTAATTGATATCTAAGCAAAGGAAAGAAATAAAATAGCTGATAACTGATTCACCCCCCCCCCTCTCAGTTATCCTTTGGGACTATTCTAACAAAAATTTCATGGTACAAAGAGTAAATAGGATCATGCCAAGTGTCATCAGAATAATTAAAGGCATCCAGACTTGCATACTGGATGCACCCAATGAGTTGTATCAGTTTAATGAATCTCAATGAATGTATGTGTTTGAATAGAAGATGATATAAAAAAATATCTTACTGTTAGTAAGACCATAAAATGTAAATTGAAATCCAATTTTACTTCTTTGTAATATTTCTTCCATGATTCTGCAAGTATTTTTCATGTCTATGTAGGGAGAGGGCTGTTTGAATGAGCCCTAGGTGTATATCCCTATGTATGCACCAAATTTGTAAATGCCTAAACAAGCATAACTCTCAGACAACAGAGAACCAAGGCCTATAAATCTGGATTTAGATTTGTTTGGACATCCTCTAAACATTCCAATTGGTTTCAGAGAGGTAGTCTCATGTTTGTTAGTACTTCCTTCTTTAATGGAGGCCTAATTATCCCTTTAGACCAGTCTAAAGATCTTCGATTCAGCCCCTGTAATGAATCATCAAATCCTTGGTGCTCCTGATCTAAGTGTAACTTTTTAAAGGGTACTTGAATCTTTCATTCAAATCCCATGTCCTTTGGAAGTTTTCAAAGGTATCTTGACTGTACTTCCTAGATAGGGCTACAAGCCTAGACTGGACTGTCTAGTGCATACACTAGAAAAACCCCAATCAGTGTGTTTGGATGGATGTGTAGGGGTTATTTGATCTTCCCAAGGATTTCTAAGACCCTTATTTACCTCTGTGTGGACTAGTAATCTTTGTGGTCATAATTTCACTAAATTTGGTATATTGAACCCTTGAGGATCCACTTCATTAAAATATACTCTTATAGGCCATTCACCATTTCTAGGTCCATGAGGGGTATTGGGAATATGTTTCATGTCATTTCTAAAGGGTGCAAGTGTCAGGGTTGATTATCCCTTAGCAACTCCCTATACTATATGTACCATTAGATGTTTGTGTGCATGGATAAGCAAAGGATGGAAGATAGAGACAATATAACTGTGAGAGAAAACTACTTTTAAGAACTTCATATCCTTTATTACACTTTAATGTCAACTCTTTGCATAATAAAAAGATTAACTATAATCCCATCAGTCATATCCATTCTTTCCTCCCAAGTATATTAATAATTACTTCTTTACGGAGGAAAATTGATGTACTTGCCACACACTGAATTTTAAATGTTTTTGACCTGCCATATGCTCTCTCGAAATTGTACCTACTATTTCAACCATGCCAGAATCACTTCATTCTAGAATGTAACTTAATCCCCATTCATAAATGAAGATATCATGATACCATAATAAACAATCATAGAAAACATCCATTGGATTTCTTCTTTTTTCAATTTCCCAACAGACAAAATAAAAGTATCCATGGTAATTTTAGGCACACAAGGTCATAGACAACAAATCAATTGTGAAGAATTAGACTCACATTAATGTTTAACAAAAATATAGGTAAGTTGAATTGAAATTCTCTCATTAATGGGAATGTTGGGCACGCAAGGTTATATTGGTTCCAAATGGTGCTTGATAATGATACAATTGAGATGATTTTCCATGATTGAATATCCCAAAACAAAGATGAGATTTTTCTTGGAGATGGCATCTTTCGAACAAAATGTAGCATACACTGTGTGCAAAACTCAACCAACCCATAAGCCCTTATCATTAAATTAAGCTTCTTCACATCAAAATTCACTACACAATATGATTTATATGCATACAAAGAGTGACTGACAGAATAAATGCTCTTTTAGATCATCCTAAATTTGTTCCAAATGTCATGGTCAACCTGAATCTCTTCTAGTTACTATCTGGAATGACAAGTACTTGACAATACATCAGTTTCTTCTTTTTCAAAGAGAATATTTTTTGAAAGAAGCTTTTTTAATTCCAATGATATTCAAGGTTTCCACAATAATCAGAATGTCAAAAACAAAACAAATTGACTCTAACTGTTGGAGCCATGCATATAAAGAATATGTTTCTAAAGTTCAAACACGGGAAAAAACTGACAGCTGGAAGATAGTCAATTTCTAGAGTTTTGACAACCTGAAATGGAGAGCATATGCACTGGAATATCTTAAGTTGTAGCAGACTCGATATGAATTAATTTGAAGGAGTCATGTACATCTTCATTTCAGCCATAGACAGGAGGATGTTTAATTCTTCATTATGGAGTAGGCTCTGATGGAGACAAAGTGCTAATTCGAGGTGCGTGGTGATTGGACCAGTCAAGGTCTGAGAGTTCCATCCACATGAGGGATACTTTTTATGGCATAGAATGTCATAATATGATTAATTTATGGTGTTGGATCCACTAGAAGGGTCTAGAAGTGATTGGAGGAGTCTAGTTGGTAAATCCCTAGGTTAAAGTACCTAAAAAGGAGGGTTTGATGAATGGGAGCATAGATGAGCGTTTTTAATCAAACAAAGTTGAAAATCAATTGTTTTGAACCATGTTATAAGACTGTTTTAGGGCCTTGAAGCCTAGGAGTGAGTGGGTGTATGAGTTTCTTTGTAAATGGAGGGCTAATTAGGCCTAGAATGAGGGTTACAGGGTGATGGAAAGGTTGAAGGGCACTTATTACTTTGCTTGGCCAGTAAAATAGAGATCTATTTCATTTATTTAAATAAAAGACCAAAAGGAATATATTATACTGACCAGTTGGGACTGAACCATATGGGACTGAAAGGATGAGTGTAGTAAAACTAGTAAGCATCTTGATCTGAACTTAATATAGACTAACCTATCACATTTATACTTATTCTCGCCATCCAATATTTCAGGAGCTGTGAATCGTGCAAGCGCATCTTGAAGAGATTCAATATTTCCTTCTATCTCCACATTCAGATCCATCATGCAATCATACCACTTAGATATGTATTGGCATTTCAAACACTTTATCTACAGTACCAAAATAAAAGTAATATATCACAGTTGACATGTAATTTACTTAAATTGCACCAATGAAATAATCCAGATTAGGCCAAGAGAGGTTGACGCACTGAAGAAGAGAATACTTACACAAAATGAAGCTGAATTATGCCACGCAAGTTGACTATTGGCCCTTCTAGTTTGTTATACTTGCCTGACAATGACGCATTCAAAATGCACTTATGAGAAAAGACCTAGAACAAATGAAATTGATTAAATAATGAAGGTATGTTAGTTTGAGCTTCACTTGGTTTTGAGAATACTTTTATATTCTCTACTTAACAAGGCCAACCACGTGAAGGTGGAAGCTCATCTGGCCTCACCCCCCCTCCCCCTAACATCAATCTAAAATTCCCCATTAACATCTAATTACACACTTCATTCATCCATTTATGAACTATAACATTCAATCAATACAATCACATAACATTCATTAATATGATATAACATTCATTAATACACAACACTAATCAAGAATTCATTAACACATAACAATATTCATTAACATGACATAAAATTCAATATTAATACACAACATTCATAGATAATTACTTAAAACAATGTTCTTTCATTATCCAACAAAGTTAATCAAACAAGTTTTATCAAAGAGCATTTTTAAGAAATCATTTCTTTTTTGGGTTTTTCTTAGCATTCTTAAGCTGGAAAAGTCTTCCAGGAGCATCAATATCTTCCTCCTCGTGTGGATGTGATCTCAAATTATGACGCTTCCTCATGTTTTGAGGAGCACGAGGCTGTTGCACTAAAGGGGGGTTTGCTACAATAACAAGTAAATGGGTTAAATTCACATACTTTTTTTTACTGTTACATGTATTTCATTAACCACTAGAACATAACATGCATTTTTCTTTACCTAACAATGCCACATCATGTACAAAAACACTTTGATCTGCTGCCACCTCATCAACATGCTCAACATGCTCTAAAATATTCAAAAAAAGGTTACACAACCAATTGCAATTAAAGATGTTAAATTCTATTAATAATTACGTAATTTATTTCCAATAACAAATTAATACCTCCACCACTGTGATGCATATCATGGCCTTCGTCACACCCAGGTTCTGTGATAGGATTTGAAGGTTGCAGTGAAATGCCATGTGCATTGCTATCATGAAATAGTCAATTTATGTTCAAAATTAACTATTCAATTTGATTTACTTTTCATTTGACCAATTTACCTGTGTCTCATCTGGTGTAGTAGATTCTTCATTATGGCTTTCAAATTCTTGATGTAAGCGTGCAACCACAACTTTAAAGCCTTCCTTCAAGGCTATTCTTTTGTCTTCATCCGTGGGCTCTAAATTGAATTCCCTGCCCTGTATTTTTTGTTTAATATCATCAGTTTTTCATGTATGATTTGATTAAACAAAATTGTTTGCAACCTTATATATAAAAATTTGATATGAAATTCCAATGCTACTACTTACAAGTCAAGAGTGAAGTTTCATATAGCCACCAGAGCCAAGTTTGTGTTGGCCAATCTTTTGTAATCTCGCTTCTGTAGCTTTTGATATGTCTGGCAGTTTATGAAAAGTTTAAAATGTGTTAGATTATATATTTACAAAGATCACTAATTAGTGCGTGATTACATTCTCATCATACCTTCTTTTTCTATCTTCTGGTTGAATTCCTCTATCCTTTAGCCTTTTCTCTTTTTCATCTTCAATTATTTCATTCCACTCCATCGATGGAATCATAGGAGGATGCTCATACTTTGTGTTATCCTTTAGAGACCTTCTATATTGGTCCCTCATATTATTTATATGTTTGGATGCTTTTCTAAGAATCGGGGCACTATCAAAAGTTTTCTTTCCAAAGAGGTCCTCTAAAGATTTAATGAGCTGATTTTTTAAGTCAACATCCTGGTCATTCCGCCTTTTTTGAAAAAACAAAATTGTTAGATATCATAACTTTAATATATTACAATAAATGGAAGATAAGAAAAATATTGTACCAATATTATGAAGCTACGTACCTTTTACGTATGGTGGGCCCAAATAGCTTCAATGTCATTTCAAAAAGAGTATCATAAAAAAAATCATTTCCTACAAAAACATCATGGGATTATCAGTTCAAAATGAGTTATGTATAATTAAACTACAATTACACTATAAATAATAACAATTATAAAGAACTTGGAAGCTTTGGTACTTTTAACAGAATCATATTTTTCTTGTTCAACAACAATGACCCCGCAAACAACCAGTACTAGTAACACAGGATGATCTAGGAAATGGTTGAGCTTCAGTAGTGCTGGTCTCTATTCTTGTACCAGGTGTACTAGGCCGTGTATCTATTAGTGCAAAAAATAGGTCCATGTGTATAAAATTCACACAAGAAAAATAATCAATGCATGATTAGCACATAACAAAATATAGAAAACAAGGTTTTACCAGTTGTAGCTGGTACAGAGGAAGATGTCTGCAAGCTCCTTGTTGCGTACAATGCAGTCGACATTATCATATTGTTGATCGAAGGAGACGTCTGCACTTCATCATGAGCTGAAGAATACATTGTTAGAAAAGACATTTGTAATGGATAAAGATTAAATGGGGTACTAGAAGCATCCCAAACATAAGTTAAGTCAATAATGCATACAAAGGTTAAATGAATGGTTAAAGGTTTAAGGATTATTTAGATGAAGGTTGTGTGCTACAACCCTCACCATATTGACCTGGTCTCACAGATCTCAAAAAGTCCTATAAGAAGAACGCATTATATTTTAGATCATGATCCTTAAGATAGTATAAAATATAAACATCTATTGAAATTTAATTATTACTTAATATTAATTACTACTTACTTTGATACAATTGACTCTACATATCAATTAATCTTTGAGGGCCTCTGTCTCCTCAATTTTATTTGGTTCCATGACAAGGTTAATAATTTCTTTACTATATCTATTTAAAATCTGAGTAGTCATGAACACAGGATCAGTGCCATGTGCAATGTCATCTAAACATTTTACCTCAATTTCAAATCACAATTGATCTGCTGTCATCTGTGCTTTTCCCTATTAATAAGTATCAAGTTGTGACATTAATATCAGTAAAATTCTATCAAAATAACTCCAAAGCCATAAAGAAAAGAACATAATAATATGACATTTTTTTCTATATAATTTGTATAATTACACTAATTAAGGTTTACCTTTGATGAAGGTGGTGTGTGAGGAAAATCATCGCCTGTGTCTTGCAATGGATTCATGTCGCCCTATGAAAAAATACTCCATGACATTAGAGTTCAACACATATTAACTTAATTTAAAAACATACAAGTCAAACAAATTTCTATGAATAAATCAATACCTCATACGTGACATTGATCATACCTTGACATACATTTCATTGATCATGTTATTGACCATCCTCTTCATCCATGTCATCATCATGACTATCATCATCACCATCATCATGACTATCATCATGACCAACACCACCACCATCTTCATCACCATCATCGTCATCTTCATCACCATTATCATGACCATCATCATTATCACCATCATCATCATCATCACCATGATCATCATTTACTTCATCACAAGCATTACCATCTTCATCACCATCATCATCATCTTCATCACCATCATCATCACCATCATCATCATGATCATCCTATACTTCATCTTCTGATTCTTCAGTATATTCTTCTTCCACCACATTATACTTTACCTTCCTTCCTCTTGGATCATGTCTAACAACAAATGACCAACCCAGTTTATGTGGAACACCAAAGTAAAAAATTGGCTCACATTGGCTTGGAAGAACATAGGGCTCATCTCCAACTAGCTCAAATAACCTTGTATTAATCATTGTAAATCCACTATCATGTTCAATAACAGTCCTATCAGGATCATTTTGATTCAATCGTAGCCTGTACCATTTGACGAAAAATAAAACTAATTTGAATGAAAAAAAGTCACACTCAATTATATCATCCAAATTGCCATAGTATCGATTTTCATATTATTGAGGATGTATGTCATTTCTAGATGACATATTAGTGACCTCGAAGATTGCACTTATCCTAGAATCACAAGTTTTCTTCGTTTCGTCTAAATTTTTTATACGAAATTTACGGCCTTGATAGTACATAGCTTTGTGGTGTTTGGTCTACAATTATTCAAACATGCCAAGATTATTTGCATTGATCTGTGATTTCATATTAAACTTATGAGTCATGGTTAGTAAACTTATACGTACCTTTCTACCTCTTAAACTATATGCTAGATCAAATACCATTGGCATAACATTGGGATCTCCATTACGATGAGATTCTTTAACCAATGATACAACACCATCCCATGTTAATGAGTGACTATTTTCTTGAGATTTTTGAATCCATACCTTCATCCAATCAAGATTTTTTGCAATATACAAATGTAGTGCATCCCACTCATGACCAACTATAAAGAAAACAAATAGACTGCTTAGAAATAACTTATATTGAAGATTTATAATAATTAATAAACTACAATAACATCATATAATTACCTCTCACTTTCCTCAATCTACCTTTCCCCATCAAGTACTCCCCTTCAAATTTGTCAATAGATTTGGGATCCCAAATGCGATCTACATGGATATTTGTTGCAAACTTGGGAAGATATTCACTAATGTACACCATGGTCTGGTATACCATACATCCCTCCACCATAGAACCCTCAGGATGTGCTCTTGGTTGAACCAAGCCCTTCATAAATTTCAAAAGCCTCTCAACCATCCACATTGACCTAGTTTGTATAGGTCCACACAATTCAATCTCCTGAACTTGATGTATGAGGTAGTGTTCTTGAGCATTGAAAAAATTTGGAGGTAGACACTTTTGCATTTCACACATAAGCTGGGGAATTTTTCTCTTCCAGTATTTTATATCTTTTTTATCAATTTCTTTAGATGATAAGCACCTAAAAGAAATTCAACTGGCAAGAACATATAAACAAGATTTTAGAAAAAAATATACAATAAATTACATAAAAAGTAAAGTGGGTCATAAATATAATATTTGTACAACAAGTATGAGAAATAACACTTCTAACCTCATGTACTTTCCAAGATCGTATATAACTTGTTTAACATTGTTGTCAAATTGGTGTGGGAGGGATAGAGGTAGGACATACTACAATTATTAAAAAATGATCTTTTCAATATATTGTAAAATAATACAATAAAAATTACATGCAATTTTACAAATATATTATAAATAGAGAACATGACTTACCTTGACGAAGGTATGTCAATCATGTGTTTTCAACCCTGGCCCCAAATCACCTTTCTTTGATTAAGACTGCTTATGTTTGCAACAAATCCTATTGTAAATTTTGTTTTTTTTATGGCTTCTTTTAATGCATCACTTTGCTACTCAGTTAATAACCAAGAAAGGGCACTCGTATTTATGTGAACTCCATTGCTATTTGATTCAATGAAATTTTTCAGTGCATGATTGGATTCATGAATGTCATCACAAATTTTGGCAATTTTTTCTTTGTCACGCCTTCCATCGAATATTTTCTATAGTGTCTCTGTTACATTCTTTCCAATGTGCATAGCATCAAACAAATGCATGATTGGGAGATCCTTGTAGTACAACAACCTACAAAATTGACTAGGATAACTTTTTATTCCTCTAGGAAGTTGTTCATTGATGCCTTGACGACCTTCATGAGCATCAATTACATCATTAGTAAATAAAAAACAATATGAAAATATAAATTTCAAACAAAAATCATTAGATAGAATGACATTACCTCGGCAATTTAGTCTATTGTATCCAACTTCCATAGATGAGGTGTCATTCCTTGTGGCCTTAATGTTGTCTCTTATTTCCCATTAAAAAGATGTTTTTTGATAATTTGATACTTATGATTACTGTGGAGAAAGTTCCTAAACTCATTGAACACCTGCTTTCCTAAACTTCTTGAATGACGAGATTTCATCTTCGGACCACAAACTAGACATGCGAATTTACCCTTTGTCTGAAGACCTAAAAGATACTGTGCAATTGGATCATGTACAATTATCATGCACAACTTAAACATACAGCAATAATGTGTAAGCACTATAACATATTGTTAGTGAACAGATTTGTCTTTCTACAAACAACCTTTTAAGTTTAATCTATCACCCTTAAAAGACAAACTATTTCTAACAGTTGGGTAAGTATCTTTTGTGATTACTTCCCTCTGAATTTTATAACAGGTACAGCTCCCTAATATGATATTCAATGAAATGAGATAATGATTTAATTTATTAGCTTTTAACTAGAAATCTTATAAAGGTTGCAATATCATTCTTTGATGATATGCTTCAAAGCAAACATGAAGGAAATATAACCAAATAATGAATAGGAAGGAAACACAGTCACTTTCACAATAGCATTTCATGAAAACATAAACGAATTCTTGATCACAGATAATAAGAAATAGATAAAACCCAGAATCTAGATATCATGAGATAGCAGACAGATATATATAATAGGTCAAACAATATATCAACACAGGACACCTTGCTCTAGTTTATAAACAATATAGATTCAATAACCTTCCTGTCATATATTTCAGAAATTACTACACAGATAAATGTCTGAAATATGTTCTGTTCATAATATTTAACAATCTAAACTATAATTATCCAAAACTATATCTATCAGTCAAAAAAATTTCTGAACCCTTTCAAATTTTGAGCAGCTGAAATAAATAGTAGCATAGCACCGAGAGGCCTCTCAAAAAACATGGCCTCTCAGGAAAACAGTTAAATAACTAAACCACTGGAAAGATGACACACGTCCTGAAAGTTTTGCATGCTAATTCAATAAAAACTAGATAGCCAAATCAGGCTCCTTATCTATGGCATGATCCTCGCTTCCTACTGGACTTCCTTCTTCATCGGTAACTGATTGAGCTGGCTTCCATTCTTTATAAGCCTGAACTAGTTCTTTCACGAGTGATAGATGGGGAATCTTGGAGTTCACTATTCAGGCCATAGAGGCATCTTTCTTCCACCTCAGCTTCTTCACCTTCTCAGTAACATTGGATAACTGATCGACACATAAATAAAGCATAGACTTGATCCTCACTATCTAAGTTAAGTCAGAGTCTTTAGGATGAATCTTTTCTCTGATAGCTTTAATTCCTGAGTCAAAAGAATCCAGAGCGCCCTTTAGTTCTTGCTCACCAAAGACAGAGGGGTAGGTATAAGTGAAATTAATCACTTTCAACTCAGTCAGGGTAGCTTTTTGGATCTGTTTAGCTTCAGCTTCAAATTCCTTATTCTTCGTGATAGCACTTCTTATTAGAGCAATGCGCCAACTGATATTCTTCCTGAGAATGAAGAAAAAGGACTCTTCGGCACCTTTTAGTGACTTTTCTGCACATAATTTATTAAATCCATGTCTCTCAATTTCCATAAATTTGGTCATTGTTGACACCCATTTTTCCTCATCTGTACCCCATACTTGGCGCTGAGCCTGAAACTCTCCTATCACTATCTCATTATCATGAAGAATTGAATGTGAATCTTTAATATATTATCTACCATTATTGAGCACCTGAGACATCCATTCATCACCCAAAGAAACCAAAGTCTGCCCCCTCTGAACTTGATTCAGCAACATCTTACTTTCTTCAGAACTAGGATCAAACACTTGAGATGATTGGGACAACGGAGTAGAATCAAAATTGTAGAATGTATTAATAAACTGAGAAAGTGAAAAAATGGTCTATTTCAATTCCTTCTTCTCTTTTCTATCTTGCACCGATGTAATCAGCATTTGTTGGGTTGTTTCCTTGAAAAGGTGGTTCTTTCCAGCTCTGTCCATTGTCCCTAACTCAATTTTGGTTACTTCAAAATCCTCAACCACCACATATTTTTTTTCTTCCTTTGGCCTGTAAGTAGCTACCTCAACTGTCCACTTCCTGGTTTTAGCATCAGCAAACATGCGTGCTATACTCTTCACCTTTTTGGCTTTAGGAGTCTTTTGAGCATATTTACTAACAATATCTTGCACTGGAATTGACACAGGAATCAGACTCTGCTTCTTATTAACTGAAGAAGTTAACCATTTGGGAGTATCACTAGTCGTTGCTGATTGTGGACCAACTTTAGCAGGGGTGTCCATTAGATCCAGGGTTACATCGTCGAGGTCAAAGAGATCCTTCCTGATTTGGTCATCATCTCCAATTTGATAGTTCAAGTCTCCAAACTTGTCATCCTCTAGGTTAACTATCTTTGTCTGCTCCTGAGCCATCTTTACTTTCCTTTGTGATCAAGATCTCGACCTGGTAATGCGTTGAGGAGAGACCACAGCGGAAAGCTCTGCCAAAGAATTCTTCTTAGAATCTTTCTTCTGCTGCTTATCAGAGGAACCTGCATTACCAGATGATTTAGGCATATTAGAAACAGAGGGGGAGAAAAAAAAAATTGAATATTTAACTCCAATCATTTTAGGACTAGACTTCTCTCTTTTTTCTTGCAGCCATTTTTCAGTTAATTTGACAACATGTTGTGTTCTGCATTCAATGTCATATTTGTCCTCCTTTGACCAATCAACACTTATCTCTTCAGTGTCCATAGGTCCTTTGAAATTAGGTTCAATCAAATCAAAACCATCATCTGTTACCCCCTCTATACTGAAATGTATTCTCATGGACAAAATTTGGGAAATGCAAAGTCTGCTATGACTTTTGGTCATTACTTGGGATTCATTTGCACAGTCCTCCCAGAAATCCTCTAAATGGGGAACTAGAAACATGTGGGACCTGAGACCTAGGCTTCCACTAGCAAAGTTTTTGTTATCAAAGCCTGTTCATTCTGTGTAGTACTTGAAATCAAAATGACCAAGGTCACTACCAATACTTATTGCATCTTCAATGGTAAGGCATGAAAGCTTTCCTAGCTACAACGGAAAGATTTTCTCACCTTGTTCCCTAGGAAGGAAACGTTTGAGCACAATATAAAGCTATCTATAGACTTCAGCAAGGACGAAACAATCAAATGAATATCTAGGCAATTTGGTAGGGGCATCTTCAAAACCACCAATTCTTATATAAGAGAACCTAGGGAACTGAATATAAAAACTCCCAAATCTAGTGACAAACTATTGAGCTTCTAAACTCATTCTCCTGGCTAAAACTCCAGACATCTTAGAACAAAGCTTACCCATAAAGGTGTCATGAACCCTCCTGTAATTCTAAATCACATTGTCTTTGCAAAGCATAGGAAAGTATTCAAAAACACACATGCCATCAATCCAAGGCTCATGGATCATACCTTCCCATATTCTACTACATTCTAAACAATACATTAGATAAGAAGACATATAAAAGCTATAGCCAATAAGCTTGGAACTATTCAGTTGTTCCCTCATAGATTCTTTAATTAATTCAGCCCAATCCAACTTGTGTTTGCCCTCTATAATAATTTCTACATAACAGAACAACCAGTCAGAAAATAAGGAAGCCTCAGGTGATCCTCTGACTCTATGTAGCATTACCATAATATCACTAATGTATGGATGCATATGATTTCTGCTTAGCTTTTTGGGTAAGCAAGAACCTTTCCTTTGGGCATTTAGCAACTAGTGTTTCGCTATTGCAGTTCGGTTTGCATTAGCATTTGGCTTAAATTTAAAAAGAGATTGGGCGGGAGAGAAAGCAGAGAAGGTCTGCTCTTGGAATAAAAAGCCAGAGAACTCAACTACTCTGGTTTCGCAAACTATTGTAAAAGGGCTAGGAAAACTCGCAAGAAAGGAAAGACACACAAAAAAGAAGCAAACCTAAGCTAATATATACAACAGGACACACGAATCTTAACTAAAGATTCAATAATTTGAGATCTTGGCCACTATAGGAAAATGGTAAGATCGTTCCATCTGGATAAGCTAGCTTAAAATCATTCATTCCCAATTCTTTAGTGATAACAAAGGGGCCTTTCCAAATTGATTCAAACTTACTATGGGTGCCTTTTGGAGCTTTTCTTTTGTCCCATAGAAAAACTTCATCTCCTTTCAGAAAACTTTTGGGTCTTGCTCTCCTATCAAAAATTCTTTTCACTCGAGCTTGATGCTCAGTAATCTTATCCACCAGAGCTTCTCTTTCTTCTTCTAGTTTATGCAAGTACATAATTATTTTCTCCAAGGAGTCTTTAAAAGTTTGATCCTCAATGGCCATTTGCAGCTTAGCTGCGGAGAGTTCCAAAGGAACTGATACTTGTGCCCCAATTCCATACACCAACTCAAAGGGTGCCATACCGATTGCTCTTTTAGGCATAATTCTATCATCCCAAAGGGCTTCAAAAAGCTTCTTATGCCAATTTTTTCCACTATCATCCACTAGATTTTTCATGATCATTATCATATTTTTATTACTTGACTCGGCCTGTACATTTCCTTGGGGGAATAATCGGATGAATGAGCCAGGGAGATATTATGATCAAAATAGAAAAGGGAAAGCTCCTACGAGAAGTAAGTGGCATTGTCTGCTACAACCTTTTGGGGTACTCCAAAATGCACCAAGATGTTATCTTTTAGGAAATCACAAACTACTTGAGAATTAGCCTTTTTGGTTGGAATAGCCTCGACCCACTTAGTGAAGTAGTCAGTTGCTGTTAGGATATAAATGTGACCTCCACTTGACTGAGGGCTAACAGGGCCGATAAAATCAATACCCCATTGTTTGAACGGTTCACTCACCACAACTGGTCTTAAAGGCAAAGCAGCTAATTGAGGCCTTCCAGAAAATAATTGACATTTTTCACAATTCTTGACGAATGCATAGGCATCTTTGAACATACCTGGCCAATAAAAACAATTTTGAAGAATTTTGAATGTCATTACAGTAGATGAGAAATGGCCTCCACAGGCCTCTTCATGAAAGGTTTTGAGCAACTGTAATTGCTGACTTTTATCCACACATCTTAGGAAAGTACCATCCAGACCCCTTTTATATAGCACACCTTGCCATATTACATACTTTGCAACTTGCAGCCTCAGAGTTCATCTTTCTTTAGGTGACAGCCTTTGTGGACATTCTCCATAAGTCAAGAAATAGGCAATGTCACAGAACCAAGAATCTGTTAAACTAACCAATAATACTTGAGATATTTCAGATTCCAAATTTTCAGGATGACTAACATTTTCTGCAATAAATTTACATAGACCCCTGCCTCTGACCAGTTTAGTGGGCTTTATTATCAAATCATATTCCTGAATCTTCGTCACCCATGTTGCTCTTTTGTTCATGGCTATTTCTTGTTGGGTGAGAAGTTCCTTCACTGCTAAATCAGGGACAAACACTATAGAATGAGAATGAAGGATGTAGAATCTGAACTACTTAACCGATTTCACCATAGCAAAGGCTTGTTTTTCAATGGGGGAATACTTTAGTTCATGTTTTTTTAAAGGTGTACTCATGAAAGCAATGGGAGCTTCATTTCCTGAAACATCTTTCTGAGTTAGAATTCCAGACAGTGTGTGATCAGAAGTGTAACATCAAATGATAAAAATCTTTTTTGTAGTCTAGGTAAACTAGAGACAGGGCATTTGCTACAGCTGTCTTAATTTCTCCAAAAGCTTTTCTACCTTCTTCTATCCACTTAAAGGGATGGTTTTGACTCATCATTCCCACTATGTGCCTTGTTAAATTAGAAAAATCTGGGACAAAAGCTCTCAAAAAGTTAATCTGAACGAAGAAAGATTTGACTCCTATTCTCGTTGAAGGTAGATTGATTTGTTGAATAGTATTCACTCTTTTGGGATCAATCCTAATCCCTTCTTTGGATACGATGTGTCCCAAAAATTTTCCCTCAGTCACACCAAAAACTAATTTTTTAGGGTTAAGAGATATGCCATGATCTCTACACCTCTGTAGGACTGATTTGAGATCTTGAACATGATGTTTCCTTCTTTTGGAGTACACAGTTAAATCATCAAGGTAAATTACTATAATTTTGTTTTTCAAATCGGCAAAAGAAGAATCCATTGCCCTTTGAAAAGTTTCCCCTGCATTGATCAGGCCAAAGGGCATCCTATTGTAAGCAAAAGTTCCCCATGGTGTAGTAAAAGTAATCTTCTATTTACCTTCCTCAGCCACACTTACCTGATTATATCCAAAAAACCCATCAAGCAGAGACATCACTTCTGACCTGGCAACTGCCTGTAATACATGTTCCATTTTGGGCAGGGTGTAATTATCTTTTAGACTGGCCTGATTTAAATTCCTAAAGTATACATAGATTCTTATTTCACCATTCTTTTTTCTGACAGGGACAATATTGGCAACCCAAGTTGAGTGATGAATAGGGTAAATGATTCTAGCTTTTAGCATTTTATCAACTTCTTTTAGGATCACTTCAGAAACCTTAGGGTTGTAACTATGAAGCTTTTGTCTGAAAGGTTTTGATTCAGGCTTGAGAGGGATGTGATGACTGAAGTTCCCTTTTTGAAAGTCTTTAAGATCACTATAATCCCAAGCAAAAACATCAGTGTAGGCTGTTAACAAGATCTGAAGGTTTTTCTTTTCTTGGGCAGACAAATTTTTACCTATAGATATCCATTTGGCTTTGGCCACAATGCCAATATTTACCTTGTCATATTCCTTTTGCACATTTGATTGAGAATTTTTTCTTGAAATGAAACTATCATCTTTTCGAGAAAACAAGTTCTCTAAGGAAACCAAACCTTTGGGAATTTTGTTGCTCTTCAACTAGACAACAGCTTCTTCTGGTAAGAATTCAAGATTAGACCCTTCACTGTCTTCATTCATTCCTTCAAAGTACATGGAAGAGAAAGCTTCTACACACACCATAAAATCCTTTATCTGGGTATCATCTTCAAAAAATTGCAGGTGTTCAATGTTATCTGGGACAGCTAGTCTATATATCATCTCAACCCTATATGTTCCTATTTTGAAATCTGGGTGAGGGAGAAGTAGAGATGTTGATACAGCTAGGGAATCAACCTTTGTATTGAGACTCCTTGGAATAGCTTCTATGGAAAAGGCTTCAAAAGAATCCATTTCATCCCACACCAAATTTCTATAATGTCTCAAACGCTCATTTTTTACTATAAACTGACCCTTTACTTGTTTGATGATAAGCTTAGCATCACCTTTCACAACAAGTGCCTTTATTCCCATTGCTTTGGCTTCTCGTAGCCCTAATAATAGAGCCTCATATTTGGTGGTATTATTGGTATTTTTAAAATCCAATTTGTAAGAGAAAGGGATATATTGATCATCAGGCCCTTTAAAAACAACACCAACTCCAGAACACGTAGTAGCGCAACTACCATCAAGCTCCATCAACCAAATTTGCTCATTTCCACTAGAGTGTTCACAGACAGGAGGGGTTTCATCTGAGAAAATCATGTAATTACCAAACACACAATCTTCAAATAAAATTTGTGCCTTAGGATCATCAGATAGAATTACAGTGTATTTTTTCTTGGCTTCAGGTTCCAGTTTGACCTTTTTCTTCCCAATAGGGATGATGGCTTCTGACCAATCCATCTTTATTTCCCCACCCTTGTCTCTACAAAAATTTCTACTCAAGAGCATACCATAACTTGCAGGTATGTCTGCTACTAAAATAGTTAGCTTGAGTCTCTTATCGGGATGGGCTGCTAAAACAGCTTAAGCATCTTTAACTTGACCAATTAAGGGCACTTGTTTCCCATCCATAGAATAATACCTCCCAAAATTTTTGGTCATGGTTAAACCTAAAGCTTTGGCTACAAATGAGGGCATAACGTTATTAGAGGCACCTAAATCTATAATGCAATTACTCAATTTAAGACCATTTAGGAGTAGAGAAATATAAAAGGGGTCAGGCTTCCTGGTTTCATCAAATTCACATTTCAGTTCTGGGGTAGGAGTGATAGCAGTGTCACTCTTATTCATAACAAATGGTGAAACAACTGCAGGAATATCAACTAGATAATCAATTTGGCCAATGGTACATTGGTTAGACTGTGACAAGTCCAAAAGGTCACCTTTCATGTATTTGACCAATTTATCTAGTTCTTTGGGATTTAACCTCAAATATTATGCAGGGGAGAATTAGATAGTAGAAGACTTGCAAAATTCTACAATATCAATGTTCAGGCTTAGAATTGTCACCCTAACTCAGGCATTAGGGCTATACAACAATTCCATCATCACAATGGAAACCTCTCTTAGTTGTGGGTAGGCTATGAGTGAAGAGGAGTCTCCGGATTCTAGGCCGGTTCCTATAAAATGCAGTATATCACTTCCTGATTGAAACTGAATTAGGAAAAGGGATTAGAGGTTTGTAACTAAAATTGCATAATGGAAAGGTGATACACCAAAGATATTCAGACTCTTATATGAAGCTTCGAACTGACTTATACTTRACACACTCTGGTGGATCTTTGATTATCACTCACTGATCAATACATAGGTTAATCAAAAATGGATAACTAGGGTTTTCACCACAAGCAATACTCTTCTCATTAACAACATGCACTTTCCACAAAAGGCTTATATCTCTGCAATATATAGTAGGAATTACTATGATTCACTAGTATATACTTGCAAAAGCATTACTCTTATATGCAGAAAATCGAAAACAGGAACTTCGAACAATGATCACAATCAGAAATATGAGTAATTAAGTCAATTCTATTCTTCTCCAAAATTCTATGCGAAAATTACATTCATAAGTTCCAGAATCATGTCAAGGAATGATAAAATTCACTTGCATAATAATGGCACCACATAAAGGTAATCACGATGGAATACAATGGAAAGATGGATCTTAGTGGTAGGAACTTGAAAATTCACTAAACACCTCAATATCCTCCAAAATTCCCCCATAATGAAGAATCCCATTTCCTAAATAGCCAACATGGCTTATTTGAAAAATCTTCCCTCAAAAACATGAGGTTTTTAAAAAATACATTTAAACACCCAAGTTTAAACTCCACCAAACTTAACTATTTTCAATTCCAAAATCATCCCTCTTCAAATGATTTTAAGCATTATTATGGAGGTTATACTTTGATTGAACACATGGCATTTTGAAAAGGGGAAAAACCCAATTTTCATTGCAAAGTTGTTGTTACTTTACTATCGGCATTTGATTTTTGACCATGGTTCTGTTGCCCCTGCTGATGTTTAAGAGGTAACTGTGGTTTTGTGATCACCATTGCTGATCCCGGCCAGGAAGTAACTATGATTTTGTTGAAGTGCTGTCGACATGACTATTTTTGGTCGAAGAGGCAATCTGCGGTTATCAAGGCACTTAAAAGTACTGAGGTGGCAGTTTTTGAAGAAACCCGATGCTCTGTCACTGACATTGCATTTATGTCACCACAGTGGAACTCAAAAGATATTAGAATACATTTCATTTTATCTGTCGGCTTCATTTGTCTTTAGGGTTTTCATTTTTCTTCTCTGTGTGGCCGCCATGTAGAAAAATGCATGCTGTTTTGAAGTCTGCCATGCTTGCAAAGGAAAACTTGAAGTTCGTTGAATGAATGACCGAAATCTTTGTTAATGTAACTGAAGTTTTCTCCATATTGGAGACCGCGGCTTTCAAAGCTTGATTGAACTCGAGCCCAATATGTAAGTCTGCATTTATGTTTTCCATTGATATCGGACTTTTGCTGATGTCGTGCCATGGAAGATGTGGCTCTGAATAATGAACTTGCTGATCTTTAAGAACTTGTTTGCACCGAGGGTTCTGGGTCTGCAGTTTGAATGAAGTTTCAGGATTCTTTGACTGTCTGTTGACTTCTCCATTGCATTTATGAATGACACCACAGCCACCTTGGAATGGTTTGAAGCTGTGGCTGAGGTGTCAAATGGGGATAGCCTCTCCCACAACTTCAAACTCATCCCCAGCTGTCTGTGTAACTTGAGACATCACCTCTACATCAACTACGAACTGGGGAGTTCTCTGCCACAGCTTCAGACTTATCCCCAGCTCGCTGTGTAACTCGAGACTCCACCACTGCATCTGAAAAATGGTCTTCGAATTCGGCAACAACTGTCACTTAGGTTTTCATCAGCATTAAATGTGTGGGCTTATGAATGAAAGATGTAGTAATTTTAAAAACTTTGAGCTTTATGACACCTTTCAGTCATAAGCTTTATATTTTTGATGCGAGTTGCAGTAAGTTTAAAAAAACTTTGAGCTTTATGACATCTTTCCGTCATAAGCTTCACATCTTTTATGCTATTTGCAGTTACACTTTGAGTTTGTGGGGAAGAACTCTATGCATCTGCAGATAAGTTGTTTTTCCTTGTTATCTTTCTCATTTAATGAACTTCTCTGCATGTCTTAAAGCTGTTCTTCTGTTATGTTTCTGTCTGAATTAAAACACCAAATGTTGTCTTGTCTGAACCATAAGCACAAAATATGGTGTCTTCTTATGCAAAATGTGTTAAAACAACTGATTGAAAACACATATAATTTCTAAAACACACTCACGGGTTCTTGAATAAAACAGTGTTTTTTCCATTTCTTTGAAACACCACATATCTGTAGATGCACCGACTCTGTATGAGATATACCCAATATGATGACCAAAAATGTCATTCTGTTTTCTTTATTTGATGAACACTCTGCATGTGTCATTTTCTTTGGCCAATGTTTGATGTCGACTATCATCACTCTGTCTTAATGTTGACTGTAGCTATATTTGCATCTTCACTCTGTTTTAATGTTTTGAAA
>MU223543.1:1606466-1630016 GCA_018584345.1 Thuja plicata | reverse complement strand
TTATGATTTGATCAAGGAAATTGATATAATTGATATTGTTGATATTTGAAAATATTGATTCAGGGATTTGATAAATTGAGAAATGGGGGCCCAAAGTCTAGGCGACCATTTTAGGGTGCATACAACATGGCATCAAGAGCGGCTTCGCATCATAAAATAATGACTTACATTATATCTTGCGACCTTGCGCCAAGCCGTAATAGTTATTTTGCATGGTCGCAACCTTCAAAAGAAACTGCATCATAAACCTGCGAACTTGTGCCAACGGTCATCTTTAACATATTTGCAAGATGACAACCAAGAAATGTTTGGGCAAAGATAACCTACGACCTTGCGCTAACCATTGATCATCACGCATGAGATACGTGGTATCATCTCGCACCACCGCAACCAACTGATGGAACCTTTTAAAACCTTTGTGACACTGCGATAAGGATTTTGTCTTTAAATATTCATGGTACATGTGTCACAATCTCGCACCATCGCGGAAAACTTCATAGTCTTTTTAAAATATTTACGATATTGCGGTGCCTTCATAAAATGCTAGTTAGCTTTAAAACTTCAAGACATGTGGCACTTTCTCGCTTGTTCACATTACAAAGTTTTAACCCTTAACAAGGCTAGCAACCCCTCGACAGACCAAAACTTAACCACTAAATGACATTATTGCATTATCGCAACCTGTAAAAGTTAACCATTAGTTGTCATGCGATGTCACGATAGACTTAACTTAACTGCCACACTTACCTCAGTGCAAGGTCGCAACATAAAATGTTGAATTGACTTCCAACCCCCGACCTTGTGCGAAAACTCAACTTAACCGCTAGCACATCACAACTATTTGATGTAGCAATACAAAACCGCCGCGACCTTGTGATACAAAGGACTTAACCGCTTCGCAAGATCACAATTTTAAAACGTTAACTTTCTTAACCTTGCGACCTTGCACCCGTCTGCTAAAAAGATATCGCTAGTTCACATAAATAGAAACTTTGACCAAATATGACTTGCGAACTAGCGGTAAAGCAGAAGAAGAACTTTTGACTAGAGCTGACTGCCACGACATAAAGTATATACCAATAAGAAAAGACCAATTCAGACCTGATGCATTTTTCTTCCAACTCGACTGCTAACTTTACTTGCTCGACACATGAATTTTTTTTAAAGTAAGGTAAAGCATATTAGTGTCAATCCTGAAGGAATTTTTGACAAATAGTTTGCCAAATTTTACAATTCCAATAAGGTGCAAACAACACATTACTAGATGTCATGGTTTGAAAGAACAAGCAAGTGAAAGTTCGGAACATTTTTTCTCTTTTGACTACCAAGAAAATATCTTGAAGTGATGTGGGTCGCAAGGATCAAGACACCTAGGGAATAAAAATGGGTCCTCCCCTAGCATTCACCCTACAAGCCCAATGTGTTAACATAATCGATTCAAATGGGCATTATATAAAGAATTAAAAATATGGCTCTTAAGAACATTATGTTGGATGCAAATGAGACATTTTATAAGAATACATTTGTTGTTTACACAATTAAATGATTTCGACAACCAAGAGAATTTATTATGGTGGTTACTTTTATATTGGAAATGACTAGGATTGCCTTTAAGGAGACACTTTAGTGATTTTGTGGTTGTCGACTACAATGCCTCTCTAGAATCATGATTCATTCTTGTTATGTTTCTTGTTGGAGTTCTTAATGTTTATTCCACCATGATTAACTTTATCATTATTATTTTTCAATGAATTTTATGTTGGTCTTGTTTTTGAATATAAGAATGTAGACATTACTTTTGTCACTCAAGACATGTACAATTTTCACAATAACAAAGATTTATATCCTATCTATGAGAGTGGAACCTCCCAACCTCAAACCTCAAACCAACTCCCCTACCTGCATGCGTTGATTATATGTTATTGCTTTTTTTTTATTACATCATCCCCCTCCCGCGTTTTACAATGCTTTGCTGGCAATCTGTGTCCATCGCCATTTAAACAAAACTAAAATTAATGGTTGTGACTGATAGCAATTGGAGGGAGGAAAATGCTCTCAGGCTTACCACTGGCAATGTAGTTGTGTTTTCCGCAATAATAAAATGCCATTGCCATCCACAGCTCATCTCAATCGCTCAGCGTTATGCTGGAGGAGGTGCTGCACATTTCCTCTACACATCTTCAATTTTTGCAGAGCCGCATTCTCAAGAATGCGCTTTCACAAGGGCAAAAGTTCCACTCTTTCATCGCTCACAGGCGATTTGGATTTTCTACACGCACAACATTTCAGAATAAGCTTGTTAGCATGTATGTCAAGGGTGGGAGTTTGGCTGATGCTGTTAAAGTATTTGACAATATGAAAGAACGAGACAGCGCCTCATGGAATACGATTATCACAGCATACCGGAGACATGGGTATCCTCACGAGGCAGTCACACTGTTTCACCAAATGCAACGAACAGGTTTCCAACCTAATCAGTTCACATTTGCGAGCGTTCTCCCAGCCTGTTCCAAATTGGGAGCCTTGGAACAGGGTATGGACATCCATCAAAGTATAAAGGATAGAGGAATTTCGTCAGATGTTGTTGTTGCAACTGCCCTGGTAGACATGTATGCAAAATGTGGAAGCATAGACAAGGCACGTGAACTGTTTGACGAAATGCCTCAACGAAATGCGGTTTCATGGAATGCCATGATTGCAGGATATGTACAAAGTGGATTTTTTGAGAAGGCTTTGGAAACTTTCAAGCAGATGCAATTATCAGGTGTAAAGCCAAATTCCACAACCTTTGCGAGCGTCCTCCCTGCCTGTGCCAAAATAGGAGTTTTGGAACAGGGTGTGGACATCCATCAAAGCATAATGGAAGGGGGACTTTTGTCAGATATTGTTGTTGGAAATGCTCTGATCGACATGTATGCAAAGTGTGGAAGCACGCAAAAGGCAGGTGAACTGTTTGACAAAATGCCACGAAAAGATGTCATCTCATGGACTGCAATGATTTCAGGGTATGCACAGAATGGATGTGTTGAAAAGGCTTTAGATACTTTCAAGCAAATGCAATTGGCAGGTGTAAGGCCAAATTCGACAACCTTTGCCAGCATCCTCCCAGCCTGTACCAAAATGGGAACTTTGGAACAAGGAATGGTCATCCATCAAAGCATTGTGGAAGGGGGATTTTTATCTGATGTTGTAGTTGCAACTGCCTTGATAGGCATGTATGCAAAATGTGGAAGCATAGACAAGGCACGAGAACTGTTTGCTAATATGGTTCAAAGAGATGCAGTCTCGTGGAATACGATGATTGCAGGATATGCTCAAAATGGGTTTGTTGATAAGGCCTTCGAAACTTTTAAGCAAATGCAACTGATGGGTGTAAAGCCGGGCTCTACAACCTTTACTAGCCTCCTCCCTGTCTGTGCTCAAATCGTAGATTTGAAACTGGGTACTGCCATCCATCAAAGCATAATTGAAAGTGGATATTTTTCAGATATGATAGTTGGGAATGCTCTGGTAGATATGTATGCAAAATGTGGAAGAATGCACAGGGCATGTGAATTGTTTGACAGGATGCCTCAAAGAGATGTCATCTCATGGAACGCTCTAATTGTAGGATATACACAAAATGGACTTGCGGAAAAGGCTTTAGAAACTTTCAAGCAAATGCAAATGGCAGGTGTAAAGCCAGATTCCACAACATTTGCCAGTACCCTCCCAGCTTGTGCCAGAATGGGAGCTTTGGAACAGGGTATGGACATCCATAAAAATGTAATTGAAGGGGGATTATTGTCAGATGTTGTAGTTGCAAGTGCCCTGGTAAATATGTATACTAAATGTGGGCGCATAGACAAGGGACGTGAAATTTTTGACACAATGCCTCAAAGAGATGACAGCTCATGGACTGCTATGATTTCAGGATATGCACAAAATGGATTTGTTGAAAAGGCTTTAGAAACTTTTAAGCAAATGCAATTGGCAGGTGTAAAGCCAAATTCCACAACCTTTGCCAGCATCCTTCCAGCGTGTGCTAAAATGGGAGCTTTGGAAGAGGGCGCGGACATTCATCAAAGCATAGCTGAAGGGGGGTTTTTGTCAGATGTTGTAGTTTCAACTGCCCTGGTAGATATGTATGCAAAATGTGGAACCATAGAGAAGGCACGTGAAGTGTTTGACAACATGTCTCAAAGAACTGTGGTCTCATGGAATGCCATGATTGCAGGATATGCACAAAATGGATTTTCCAAGGATGCTCTCAAAATCTTTGAACTAATGAAGCAGTTTGGAACATTTCCTGACAGTGTAAGCTTTGCTTGTGTTCTATCTGCATGCAGTCATGCAGGTTTAGTGGATGTGGGCTGTACATACTTCAATCATATGATTAACTCTTATTGCATTACACCTACAGTTGATCATTATGTTTGCATGGTTGACCTTCTTGCCCGTGCTGGCTATCTTGAGGAAACCTTAAAATATATCATTAAGATGCCAGTTAAACCTGTGGTGGGTGTGTGGATATCTTTCCTTGGTGTCTGTAGATCACATCTGAATATAGGGTTAGGAGTATTTACAGCAACAATACTTTTCGATTTGGATCCTACAAACTCTGCAACTTATGTTCTTCTCTCCAATATATATGCAGAAGTGGGCAGGTGGGATGAGGTTCAAATGGTAAGGAAATTGATGAAAGATAGAGGAATTAAGAAGATAGCTGGATGTAGCTGGATTGAAGAACATAAAATGGTACATGTTTTTTGTGTAGGAGACCGATCTCACCCACAGACACAGGAAATCTATGCAAAGTTGGAAATTTTGGCTTGGGAGATGAAGGCAGCAGGGTATGTTTCAGATTCAAAACAGTCACTTAATGATGTGGAAGAGGAGGAAAAGGAATTATTTCTCTTCCACCATAGCGAAAAATTGGCGATTGCATTTGGTTTATTAAACACACCCCATGGATCAATTATTAGAGTTGTTAAGAACCTTCGAGTATGTGTTGATTGTCACACTGCAACAAAATTCATCTCCAAGATTGTTGCGAGAGAAATTGTTGTGAGAGATGCAAACCGTTTCCACCATTTTAAACAGGGACAGTGTTCTTGCAGAGATTACTGGTGATGCTAAATGAAGCAATCTGAAATATAAGGTAACACTATAATAATGTGCACAGTGTCAAACCCGGATAAATTTTATTTTAACTTTTTAAATTTTTTTTTGTTCTAGTATCTATCAATCTATGCCATGATGTTTGGTTTTGTAAAATTAAATGAATAGAGTGCAATGTGGAGCACTGTTTTTAGGAAACCTGCATTTGCATGAAATGTAAAGTTGTATGAGGAAGTGGAGAATGGGGAAAAGATAAAAGGTGAGGAACATTTAATAGTAAATGCAACACTGATTGATCAGCAGGAAATAGGAGAAAAAGACGTGTGATTAACTGTTTCCATTTTGTAAATAGGAGAAAAAGATTCATGATCAACTGTTTCCATTTTGTATGGTTTTTTGTTTGGATTAATTGTATCATCTTTTTGTCTATGTCATGTTATCCTTTGAGATTAAATTTCACATTTCAAATTAGATATGTAATTTTATACAAGTGAATGTAGATTAAGTAGCATTTATGGTTAGATACCTCTTATCGTGGTTCACATCTCATTGCTTGGTGAGATGGTTAATAGATTTTTAAATTTATAAATATATTTTTTTAATCAGTTTATTTTTAATTAGAAATAAATTAGTATATAATTAGATCAAGATGTCTAATCTGTAGTAGCAAGGAAGGTGGACTTGTCTAAAAACTGATTTTGTGGTCTAATTTTTTTTTTTAAAATTTAAACACATCAAAAATTAAATATATAAATATCTGGAAATAAAACTATTAAAAAAGATAACTCAATACTTTATAAAGTTAAAACAAAATAAACAATAAGAGCAGGCTTTCATGCATTTGCTTAGGGTGGGGTCTTATGGGGGCCTCAAACTTTATTTTTGAGGAAAATGAGGTCCTATGAATGGTAAAATATCTGGTCCTATGGTAAGACAGGTATTTTCAATGAAATTCTTAATTATATATTGAGGGTAAATAAAAAAAAGAGAAAAAAAATATGAGGACATAGGGTTACTAAATTTTCCAAAAGTAAAATAAAACAGTTACATACAAAAGTAAAACAAATGTGGGGATATGAGGTTATTGAATTTTCCAAAAGTAAAAATAAAAACGTACACATAAAAGTAAAACAATTATGTTACTAAAAAAATAGCTTTTGAAATAAAATTGCAAAAATCAATGTAGATAAAATAAAATAAATTTATAAATAAAAAATAAAATTTATGTAGTAAATTAAATAGTTCTAAAGTAAAATAAAATGCCTTTAAATGAATAAAATGCACTTAACACTATATCTCTCAACATTCCTCATATATATGTATTTCAAATATTTGTATTGATTAATATAATAAGTAAAAAATATTATAATTGTGAAATATTATAATTATGTTTATGTTATAATTTAATGAGGTTTATAGGTTGATTAAATAGATTGTATATTGTGTTCGACATCTTTTTATTTTCTAATTTTTTATCTAAAAATATTTATATGTTTTCGTATTATTTCTTTTTACTCTCCCTAATAACCACCCCTTGGTTATTACTATTATTTTTTTGCAATACACAATAAGTACTAAGCATCTTCCATCTAATTTTGAAGTGCTAACTTCATAACTTTTTCAACCAGTCATCACAACTACTCTATGTCACAACTCATATACTCACACTAGAATGGGGAAATCCTAATGTCAAGGTCATCCCTAAACACAAACCTAAATCTCAAAGGTTTATCAATAATGGTCCTGCCTATATCTCCCTTCTAAGAGATTAGAGGCTTCATAGTTCACACCCTAATGAGAGAGAGAACTCCTCTCCTCTAATATGATATCATTAATTTCATTTTTAAATCATAACTATTAGTTGATCTTATACGTCTAGCACATTTCATACACAAAACTAAGATACTTATATTGCATTCCAAACAAATGTTAGTTTGATTCCCACATCAATGTAGAAATACACACAAGTCCAAAAAGGTCATCTCATACAAGTACCACATGTTAATGTAGTGATTGACTCAAGTTTACATCATCTATGTCTAAGAAGTCTACCCCTCACTTGTATCACATATGCATAGCTTAACTAACTCTTATGCACCTTATAAGTACACATAGTGGCTAGCTCATGAATACATCACACATACATACCGTGGCCAAGTCATGCACACATAACTAATTCACATAGTGACTAAATTACATGTATAACATATGCAATGTGTGAATAATTCATGCAATACATTAGATATAGACAATGTGATAAATTATGCATACATTGAACATATGTATAGTGTGACTAGCTCATGCACCCACCACATACACGATGCGAATAAATTAAACATCAAGCATGTTCACATAGAGATCAATTGAAAAAGGTAAGTGGTTGCAACTTTATTTTTAGTATCCTGTCTTTTAACTAGAGTTCACTAACACATAAGCCTTTAAGTAAATTCCAACTAGAAAGACGAATATCAATGCATCCCATACTATATATATCATGGGTCCTATACTTTTTCCTATCCACCACCTATGATGACAAGCAAGCTTACCATACTACTTATTACATCATTGGCAAATACATAAATATAGAAATGTGCACAAAAAATAAGGTTATTTTTACAAAGTATATAATGATTGACTCACACATACATAGTGATCAACTAAAAAGAGGAAGTGGATCATCTTTTTATGTGTATCTACCTATTACTTAGCTCACTAATAAGTATACTTTTAAGTAGATTCTAGCAAAAAAAGGAAATGTTAGTGCATCCCATATTACATGATGGGTCTCATCCTTCTTTTAAAGTCCCCACCAATGGTGATGACAAGAAAGCATCTCATACTACTTGCACAACCATCGTTGGCTAAGGCGCGACTATAAAAACATACAACACATGCGACCTTTAATAAGTATTTAACAATTGAATGAACCTTTTGAGTTAATGGATCTTGGCATCTATTACCCCTATGCCATTGGTGAAAGTTGATCCAACTTGCTATGGGGTAGCTCCTAACATCTATCACTTGTATGTTACCGATGAAAGCTAACTAAGCCCTATCATACCATGAGCGAGTACTAGCATGCTTCATCTCCATGCGACTAATGATGATCAACTAAAACTTAAGGTGCGATGAATAGCTCTTAGCATCCAATGCCTACACAGTATTGGTGAAAATTGGCTATTTTTTTTAAATCTATCATATCAACGATAAATTCTTACATCATTTACTTCCATTACTAGTGAAAATTGAACAATTCTTAAGATACGATAGATAACATCTAACATTTATCACCTACAAGGCATTGGTGACAACAAGATATTTCAACCTATATCTGACTCAATTTTTACATGCGAGGTAATCTTATTGCCTATCCCACGTAATGAAGATATTACAAGGATTCACATACATTATATAGGTTGACAGGATTATAGACCAGATAAATTGATCAATAAAGGGTCACATAGAATCCTACATATCTTTGGGTCAAATTACTAACACAAAAGTAACACCTTGAATCCACATGCATTATTCTATCCAAACACCTACACATCAACTAATAGAACTTGTGAAGTCATCAAATTCCATCCAGTTCATTCAATAATTTACATTATTTACTTTTGAACAATACAAATCATAAAATTTAGAATACTATCAAACACCATACCATATTTAGTAATACTTAATATTAGTCACATACATTTGATAAAGGCAATCAAAGTAATTCCATTTTGAACTCAATATAGATCTAGATACATATTTACAATAGGGAGATCATTTATACTTATTGTTACTCACACTATTAGAGATCATGACATCTAAAATTACAAATATTATTGAATAAAAAGTTAGCAAGTTTTCTTAGTTCAATCATAGTCATGCCATGGCCAAATTGAGCAAACCCTTAATTATAGGAAAGATGAACCTCATTAATTTCCTAAGACTAACCTATATCACCCTATACTTATCATGAAGAAAAGACATAATGCTCAATTCAAAAAATTTAATGGTTTGTTTAGATTGATCTAAGATTCATTCACATTGGAGACGGACCATGATGAAATAACTTTAAAAGTTTATCCAAATTAGAGTATATTTGCTAAGCTAAACACAACGAAACTTATAGTACATATTCAAGCTTGATGAAGATGGATTTATTTTCATTATACCAAACCTATATAGTGGTGAAATGTTAATTGGAAATATAATTTTACTGTCATTTATGTACATTGTTCTGATTAAGTAAAAACAGGTTTTGAAAGGACCTGAAACCTTTTACAAAAAACCACCGAAAGATATAAAAAAAAGAGAACAACGAAACTACTCTGAAACAACACCTAACACACCAAAGGGAACAAACAACCATTCCCACAAGAGAGAAACCGAGACCAGACCATCGGTCCCCAAAAAAGGGCAATCAAGAAAATCATTTAAGCTCACCCTTATGTGACTGTAAACTCATGTCAAAAAGAGGTTTGGGAGACTTTAATTTCTTTCCTTTAACTGTTGTCCATCCTTCCTCCACCTTCATAGCTGCATTCTGCCAAGACAAAGAATTAGTAGAAAAGCCCATGACCTGAGAAACAAGGCTGCCCCCCCCAACATCCCCAACTGGGGCAGGGACAACACCATTCCCCAAATCCCCCCTAGAGAAACTAGAGCATCAGAAACAACACCAACAACACCAGGCAGGACAACTGAAGTAGAGACAACATTATCAATCTGGACAGGAACAACAACACTCGGAAGGACAACATCAACTGTTTGAACCAAGACAACATCACTAGAATCACCATTAGCGTGATTAACCTGAGAAGGGCAAATAGACATGCCCCCATCCCTAGAAACTTTTTCAACAGTGTAATGGTGGTCAGCAACGCCCACCCACCAAGAAGGCAATTTCTTCGATTTTACCCTATCTGATAAGCATCGGGTAGAAATATGGCCAGTCTTGTGGCACTTTCTGCATGTGAACGAAATTCCCTCATAATCAAAATTTTGGATCCAAGAACCCCGAGGAGACGCCAAAGTTATCTTCTCAGGGAGACCCTTAGAAACATCAACCTCCACTAGGATACGAGCATACATTGGGTGAAAAATGTTAGTGAAGACCGCATCAACCATATGAAAATCCCCAATAGCCTCTCCCACAGATTCCAAAACATGATCCATCTAAATATGTAGGGGAAGATTTAGAAGCCGCACCCATAAGGGCATTTTATTAAAAGACTCGGTAAGAGGATCAAAATCCTGATGCCATGGTTTTACCATCATGGGGAAACGCTCCTCCCAAGTAAAATAGTTATCACACAAAATAGTGTTCCTATCTTCAGCACTATTAAACTTCATTATAAAAAAACCCTTAGCCACAAGGAATATCTCAATAGTATAAGATAAAATAGGCCCCCAATGTTTGGAAATCCACGCATGCAGGTCCGCCAGAGAAGGCCAAAAACCCCCCAAATCTAAAAATAGCAGCATCAGTGGAAAAGACTCAGCCAAATAAAGATCTCATCTACTATATCATTTCCAGATTCACCACTATGGGTGCACTCACAGAGACAGGCGTAACAGAACTAGAACGAAGTTCCCCTCTCCCAGAAGTAGGAAGAGCAAAATCCAAAGCACCATTAATGTTTTCTTCAAAAGAAGCCACGTCTGCATAAGAGGCAGAGCCATACACAAAAAACAACAAAGGCACATGCCCTCCCCCGCCGCTAGCCCCAGAACCAGCCGATCCAGGCTTCAACGCACCAGGTGAGGAACATGCACCAGCAGAAACCTTCAGTCTCGTCGAGCAGGAAACATCAACGAACAACAACATTTCAAAAACATTTGTGTACATTGTTGCCTCAAGCTAAATCATACTAAAAAGAGAGTGGTGATCATATTAGGAACAAATCCAAACCTTGGAGTCATTCACTAGACCTCTCCCTATGGCTTGGTTCATGAGGGGCATCCTTCACCCAAGGATTTTACACAACTTCTCTTAAGTGGGATCAAAGTCCCATGTAATTCTCGTCACCTTGAATTTTTAAGGAACATAAGCATAGGATTCCTACCCACATGATTTGATAACCACTCAAGAAACTCTCTCATAAAAACAAAACATAAATATTATTATAGAAGAAAAACTATTGAAGGGACTGCAACCAAACAATGTAATAAATCACCAATTTCCAAAATACCCATTTTGAAAAAAAATGTCACAGCCACTAGTTTTATCAATTACTATTAAACACCCTAACAAGGCTTCTTTTAATGATCACAATTAATTAATAGTGCCTAATGATAGGTGAGAAAACTCAATTAAGTTTGGTCTTTGGTAAACATGCACAAAGAGACTTCAAAAGACAAAATTCTCAATTTTAGGCCTCTCTGCCATTATGATTTGTGATTCAACATAAATATGATAAAACCCTTACATGATCATCTTATTAAAACAAAGGCTAGGTTGATTACCTACCAACAAGAATTTATATTTAATTGCTTGGTTATATTGTGACCTTCATCATGATATTCTTAATAGTTGTATTTATTAAAAAAATTATTGGTCCAAAGATTTGCATATAACCATTACTATCAGACATGATATTTTACATTTATTAATTCCAACATATATAATTATTGTTTATCATCATCTATTGGCACAAATAAGGTATAGGAATGAGTAAATATATGGATTTAGCTCAACTAACATTACCACCCATTTTATATCAAGTAAAATTATCAAGTAAAAGTAAATTTTCATTATCACCGAAATTTGATACTAACATTCCTAGAATCAAATTTCATTTATCAAAATACTCATAATGGTGTAATAAATATAGAATAAAGATGATGCATGTCAAAGCATAGGGTCTAGTAATAATTAAAATATTGCCACCATGCAATAATTAGAAAAAATACATTAATATGACTCCAAGTGATGTCCTACTATAATATGATTAAATAATATCTTGTTAATAGTCATATTATATTATGGAATCCTTCTAGGTAGAAAACAACACGCATCGACAAGGACACGTGAAAAACCATCTAAACTTTGAAAAAATTATAATAGTATTATAATATTGCTTTAAGCATGATAAATTGACTCCTACTCAAGACAACTAGCAACATTCAATGATATTAATAAAGCATATTATGAAACTTTTTACTTTTATTTACCTTTTGGTGTGATCCGGTATACTTATAATAGTATTGTTTATGAACTAGATAATATTTGTACTTTCTATTTATACTAAATTTAACCTTAATGGTAAATTATAATTGACTTCATATAGCAACCATATGTTTGTAAATTAATCCTTTTCATCGTGGTTAACAAAACCTTACCACAATTCATTAGATTCCACCTTGCATACTTATAAGTCTATGCATAATTCCAAAATTAGATCGCAAGTTTAATCTTGACATCACTATCAAACACAATCTAAGGAACATTTGCCAGTAAGAATGCTACAACAAAATCAATGTCAATTGTGCCCCATTCAAACCATTTTTTATTTAAGACATAATTATATTAATTCTAATCAATAATAGATCCAAAATGTAAAAGATGAGTTGTGTCCTCATATTCGACTGAATACTAGGTCCCTAATGTCATTTACATAAATATCATGTACACATTGTATGCTTGCAATACTTTCAAGTTGTTCAAATCTTATCAACACTAACAGCAAGAAATAACTATTGGAAATCGCTTTTTGAATCAACACTAACAATATTATACAACTGGATATATCGTTTCTTATTGATGATAGAAGAACACAAATTTAGTTAAATATCAACAAGTTAGTAAAGCCACACTTTCTTCCTCATACAAGGCAGTACTAAACTACAATAAATTTAAATATTATTCACACAACAATGCTACGAGAGGAATTCATCACTATTTGAAATCATTCAAAAGAGATTTTATGCATAAGTCCTTCTTTACCACGACTTTAAATAAGCTTAGCGAAGATTGTGGTGCTAATAATATCATTTATCACCGTAGCATGTTACCAAAATTTCATTTACATTATTCCATAAAGAATGTACAAATCCTCTTCTAGAACTCCAATTTGAGCATGACATGGAAGACACTAGTTACATACACATAAAGATTTCTAAAGTCCTTTTTAACAAATCACTTTTGTAACTTACCCTACTACCATGACTCTCCAAGATGTCATTATTAAGTGAGGATTTATGTTTAAATAAATCATTTTCTTTGTCTAGGCTTATACAATTGCATACAATATTATCATGAGTGTGTGAAATGAGTTAAAACTTAGCCCAACCCTCTAGCATCAATATTTGTCATAGTAGTCATAATAAAATATAAAATGACATAAATGAAATGTTTGACAAACTATCTTTCAGAGATATGGAGGGTGGACACACCAATGGTTTAACAAAAGCCCCCACCAAAACTTCATGTGCACATAAACATGAATCCACCTAGATTATTATTTTGAGTTGCATGGATGGACACTTAATAATTGATCACTAGTTTAAATAAGTGAAATTAAATACTATCAACAATCTTCTATCTCCCTTCTCTCTCTCTCTCAATAATCTTCCATTTTGAATAATTTTCGACTTTGATCCCTTTATTGAAAGATGTTTTAATTTATTTATTATTATTTGACCACATTTTCAAGGATCTTTTAGTCAAAAGATCTTCTAAATAATTGATTACTATTATTTTGTAAAGTGGCCTACCAGGCAAGATGTGACACTGTGGCTTCTATGGACAAGCTTTTTAAGGATGTCACTAACTATCATGCTTTGAACAAAAGGTAATGTATCCATGTTTTAGTACAGAAACGCCAAATTATTGACAAGATAAATGGCATAAACTGCAAAATAAATCATTTGACTTGTGTCCAATTTCTGCCACTAGGACTTCACAGATTTTTTAGCTTGTTAATTGAACCACTTCTTTTATCTTGTCTTAATCATAACAGGACCACTTTTATCATAAAATAAAGTTTTCTCTCCTTCAATTCTCTTATTCCACATACAAAATTTGGGATCGGATAATTCTAAGCTTATAAACTTAAAACCGTTTTGAGTTGTACGGTTTTGTGATATGACCTTGCATTCCACTTAAATAATGGCGGCTATAATTACAGACCATTGTCTGCCATATTACAGTTGTAAGCGAAATATAAGATTGTAATGAATATTGTTTGATCTTTAAAGCCAGTATATTTGTACAGACAAGTTTTTAATGAGTGCTGTATGACAAGTTTTTGAAATAAGCAGCAGTAAATACGGGTGCTGATTTGGAGGTAATATACTCTAGAAGTACATTAATAGCACATTAACAATATCTAGAGAGAAGAGAATTAAATAGTATTCATACGTGCCTTTATAAAAAACAAAAATTAAAAGGAGCTTAACCACCATCTAGTAGAATTAAACCAATCCCTGTAATTATAGAAAAAAACGGTAATGTTCAGCAGCACATGTCACGCAAGGCTAAACTTTAAACAACGATACATATTAAAAGTTTTAAAAGTATCAAAGCCCCAAGGGCTCGAACCAGAGGAAAAATCCAAAAAACTACCCCCCATAACCACTAATTTTTACCCCCAGTCTCTTAGACGTGAGGATGTTGGCCCATTCTTCATAAAGGAAGTGGAAAAGATCCCTGTTGTCTTCATCCTCCCCCACCTTCCTCCCAAAGATTTTTTCATCCTCCCTCACCTTCCTCCAGAGATTTTTTCCTGCAAATGACAAGTTGTTTCTGACATATATAATTATGATTATGATTAAGAACCTTGAACATTCACACAATGATTTTATAAGGTATAGTTTTCTATTTTAAAGTATGCATATTCTCTTACATGTGTATTGGGTTCTATTGGTAAATGAATTTTATAGAATTGAGAAATTAATTTGGAGTATATTTATAAATGTTTGTGATTCTTTTAATTCAATTGAGTGTACCCATTCTAATTTGTGTTTTTTATAAAGAATAAATTTGCATATTTACATTTTTTAAATTTTTTGTTTTTACTTGTCTTTTGTCATATTGTAGATTCTATCTACATTGATCGTCCTTAGCCACCTTCACTGCTAAAATATTTCAATGACGTCGTGAGACCGTGAACCTTTTACAATGAACATGTCCCTCTTCAAGGCTCAAGCTCCGCAAGCCCGACACGTATTAGTCGGGCAAAAGTCCTAGCAACTCCACTCAAACACCCCATTCTCAACGCGTTGGCATGACATGTGTCCAGTCTCCGCTCTCAACAATGATGGGACCCACTAATAGAATATCCAAAGAATATGCCATGTCATAGGGCTCGCCTAAACAACTTTTTTGACAGATGTCAACATGATTGGCCTGTTATGAGAAGATCATGACGAATTATATATAGTAACTATTCGAAATGATGAACTTTTCATCTACAGCTGATAGGCATGCCGATTGCAACCAATGAGAAAGACACAGTTGTCTCATGCTGAAAAGGACAACAAGAAATCATGATGAATAATTTTCCATGTGAATGGATTGTAACAAAACGTGATCAAGTTTGATCGAAAAGGCCCAGAGGTTGTTTATAAAACCAAAAGGTCTGCATTGTAAAGGAGTGAGACATTGGACTTTTGGTTCTACCTATTAGGAGATATTTGTAAATTCATAGAAGTTTTAATTTCTATTAAAAGGGACTCCGTGACTTTTCGACCCGAGATGTATGTTGTAGCGTTAGTATTCTGGAACTTACTCCCCAACCTTGGCATGTATGTTCTTAATGAAATATGTGGACTATGCCCTTGTAGCCTTTCTCTTTTTGTTAATCAGAGTGTCTTTTGCTAATTTCCTTCACATTTGATCCAATTTGCTTATGTTGGTGTAATTATTTTATGTTTATTTGTATATTTTTAAAAATTTTAGTTATTGTAGGTCGGTAGGTTTTCAATTCCAAAAGAATTACCACACATGAGTCAACCGCAAAGTGACCCCATGTATATTCACCTTTTTTTTTCCTAAGTGCATTTCACACGTTCGTCCCATTTTGAAAGGCTAACACATACATGTGTTTATTACATGATTATTGTCATCACATAAATTTAGAAGTTCATCCGACATGATGAAAGATTGTAACCCTGTATTAATCAACTCATGCTTTGTTAATAGAAAACATTCGAGTGCTCTGGTTAAGGTTCATTTCATGTGCATTCTTTCTAGAGATTGGTATTTCCTAACTTATTATTGATTCTATATGCGGTGGTAGGTTCCTTTTCTATGACACATGTTACCATCTGCACGTCTTAAAAGGTATTGCATTGTTCATTTAATGCAACTTGGTAAAGAGAAGAAAGATGACATAGAGTAAATAGATTTGAACAAAGAGGAAACAAGCAAAACATGCATATCTATTTCATTAACGAAGTATCTATTTACATTGTGAGTGTGAAAATTCTTTCAAATTTCACTCTTCTTGCTCTTGTCATAGCAAAATTACAAAAGTATGTATTTCATTTTTTTTACAATGCAAGTTATACATTGCCAGAACTATGGCCTTCTCTAGCAGAGTTGTCCTCGCTGCTCCCAGTACTCCCTGACTCATCTCCCAAATCTAAGGCCTCCCCTTCCTGATGCAGGAGCTTCCGAGGGTCATAACTTTTGACTCGGATGTGGGTTTTTGCTCACATTTTACATACAAATGCATTAGGAGGAGTTAATTGGAATTTTGATTAGGCTCAACCTAATTGGTGGCCGTTTCAACCTTTTTTCGGGAGCCAGAAATATTATCTTGGCCTCTGAATTTGGCTTTTCTTGTTTTTCAGTTTTTTTAGAAAGTTGTTTTTGCAATAAATCCAAAATCGTGTCTTTGGTTTCATGGATTAGTTGGCAATTCATCTTTCCTTAGTTGAGGGCTTTTTTTGGGAAAAATTGGGATTCACATGATAGTTTTTGGAAATTACCAAAAATGGAAAAAAAAAACCAGGTTTTTCTGTTTTTCCCAAAAAATATGCTATGGTAATTTTCAGAATTGTAATAGGTAGGAGTTTTATTTCATTGTATGGTAGATTAAGTTGGAGAAGTTTAATGAAGAATTTGAATTCTACAATTTTGTTGTGTATTTTCTGAGTTATTGTTCTTGAAGGTTTTGAGGCTACATCATTTCGTATCAGAGCAGGATGATGGCTAAGAGAGGAAGAGGAAGAGGTAGAGGTAGAGGTCTTACCCAAACACAGAGAGATATGATAAGCTTGAAAAGACAAGTAGCCAAACTCATGAACCCATTGGAAAACCAAGGATTACAAAGAGAAGAAGATGAATCTGATGGAGAGGCGAGCAAAGGAGCTAAAGGAATAGAAGAAGAAGTGAGTTTCAAAGAGAGGGTGCTCAGAGTCTTAGAGGGAAAAAATGAAGCGATAAAGGTTGATGTTTTAGACTATGCAGGTAGTCTTAAACCAGAAGAAGTAATAGATTGGTTAAACGAGATGGGAAAGTTTTTCAAATGGAATTCTATGACAAAGGAAAAGAAGATGAGGTTTGCATGCACCAAGTTAAAGTGAAGTGAGAAACAAGAAGAAAACCGTCAGAATCTGTGGAATCAACAAAGAGGAAGGGGGTTTCAACGTGGTAGAGGCTATGGTAATGGAAGAGGATGTGAAGGCCAAAGTACACCATTCACTTGTTTCAGATGTGGAGAAGAATGACACAGGGCCTTTGAGTGTTCCAATTTTAACATGCAAGATGGAAATCAAGGAGGGCCATCTAGAGTGAACCTAGCCCAGGTTGACAATGAAGGATCAGAACAAGAAGTATCTCTGGATATCGGAGAAAGTCTCATGATGAGGAGGAAAATGATTATTCCAGCAAAGGAAGATATAGAGGAAAGGTATGTCAAGTAATTGTTGATTGAGGCAGTCCTGAGAACATGGTTTCTAAAGCAATGGTGGAGAAACTAAATCTACAGTGTGAAAAGAACCCTCATCCCTATCGGGTTGTATGGTTCAAAAAGGGAAATGAAGTTATAGTAGATAAGAGGTGCCTTGTTAAGTTTTCCATAGGAAAGGTCTACAAGGATGAGTTATGGTGTGATTTTATTCCAATGGATGTATGCCATGTCCTCTTAGGTCGCCCCTGGTAGTATGATAGAAAGGTTATTCATAATGGAGAAAAGAATACTTACACCTTCTGGAAGGATGGATCCAAGGTAATCTTGTTACCTCTCAGGGATGAAGGAAAAGTTGAAAGTATGCTATTTGAAAAGGAACTTATCAAGGAGATGAAAGTAACAGGGTGTTGTTACGCATTGGTAGTACAAAGAGGGAAAGAGGAGGACTTGACAATACTGCCAGAAGTTGCTGTTGTGTTGGAAGAATATTCAAATGTCATTGCAGAGGAACTACTTGATGGGCTCCCTCCAAAATGAGATATCCAACATCATATTGATCTCATTCCAGGAGCAAATCTTCCCAATCAAGCAGCTTACAGAATGAGTCCTACACAACATGCATAACTGAACAAATAGGTAACTGAGCTCATACATAAAGGTTTAGTGCAGGAAAGCATGAGCCCCTGTGTTGTACCAGTGTTACTAACCCCAATGGAGAATGGAAGATGGAGGATGTGTATAGATAGTTGATAAATCAATAAGATAACCATCAGGTATCATTTTCCTATCCCTCATTTGGATGATATCATGGTCGATGTTCTTGCTGGAGCAACACATTTCGCTAAGATTGATCTGCAAAGTGGGTACTGTTGAACACCTAGATTTTCACCCTTACCCAATCTCTTGTAGTCTTGGTAATATAGTGTAACATGGGAATTGTCTCAAGGTTTTGGGACCTTTTGCTGACTGAGACAAGACCTCTAGGTTCTAGGTTCGTTCCTCTTGGATAATCACCCAAATTTGCTTCCTAACATAAAAGTAAATTCTTAAGGGAAAAGGGATAGAAGGAATGCATGAAAGGGAAATAACTGAAAGTAAATTATCCTACTAGGTGATACACCAGAGGTAACTTGAATCATAACACATCAACTAATCTCAGCATGAAACCTTGGATCTAATAGAACACAACCTTCTAGATAGGCTTGCATAAGTATTTCATAGAGAGGTCTAGGATAAACAGAGGCTATTCAGAGAAAGAAGTAATTTCACAAACAATAGCATATTCACTACAAGCTAGACACAGACTATGACCTGCAAACAAACATCCACTTCTGCAACTAGGTACATGAATGAGACAAAATGATAGGGGATTGAAGAATATCCACAAACTCATCTAAATCATATCACCCACAGTAGTACATGAAATTGCAGAAAGAAAGAGGGCTCGGGAACTCTAATATTTCTCTGAAAAATCATTCAATATATTCTAATTTAGTAAGAGAAATTCAGACAAGAAAGCCCAGGGACAGAGAAAATGTCACAAAAAGCCTTTGCAATATCTAAAAATCAATGAAAGATTACAAACTGTAAAAGTCATAGGGCAGAAAAAATGCCACGGATAACTTTCAAGCAAGGGAAACTCTCTAAGCTCTAAAAACTCTCAAAACTGATATATATACTCCCCAGCACGCACGCTTGGAGTCAATCTGATCATATTATGGTTACAATTGATTGCAATAGAATAATTAGAAAACCCTAACACTATCCCATCTGTCAGAAGAAACTCTAAGATTATCTATGAAGGATCAGATACATCTTTGAAAAGCAGCTTTGTTATAATGAAAATCTCTGAGAAAGGCCAGTGAATCTGATATGAAAGAAGACCAGTTGAAATACATGCAATGAGATCTGTTTAGGAAGCCATGTTTGGGTCAATTTGGCCTTTACTATTCACAGAGAATATTGCCAGAAATCAGATTGCCCCTTCAAAAAAAGCTGACTTAACCCTTACTCCTCCTGAAAGGTTGCCCCTTATCCATCTAACTTCTGCCAGTCAGTCTCCATTACTATTCAAATATGATCTGCAAAGATATTTTGAATTTAAAATATAAAAATGGTCATTGTGGTTCCATCCCTTTCTTTTATCGGGCGACCGAGGTTGAGACCTTGTTTCCTTTTAAATGAGAACCGTCAAATCATCTTTTCTTTGTCTTTAACCTGCTTGGCCCGTGCTGTGTCCCTACCCTTAACTACCAGCTGACCACAGTTATCTTTTCCTTTTAAGTCACCAGGTCTCCTGAGTTTTCATTAACCACAACTTAGATCTAGCGACCTCGCGACTATCGTAGATCTTGGCTTTGATCAAACGATGGTCGCTAGATCTCCCGATCACTATGGAATATACCCTTTTTCTTCGAGACCTAGCGACTAAGGCAATCTCTTTATCACATGAACATTTGGCATATTCGCACCTTGACTGGCGATCCCCTGACTAACCATGAAGGCTCGGGTCCATGCTGCCACATGTCAACCTTGCACTGGCTTCTGTTTGCTTGATCAACTCTGACAATGCCACATCAGACATCCTTTACTTTTGAATCAAGAGACTACGCGACTATCCCCTCAGTTGCATAATTGGGAGACATGTTTGACCTTTTGACTGAGATCAGGTGATCACCCGACCATCGTTGATCCCTTCATTCTTTCATTCGATGACCCTCCCTTAATCTCATGATACTCAGGGTAAACCCTAATTTATAGCGAGACTTGGCGACCAAAGGGGAAATACTAACCTATCATAGACTGAAGTTTGACCATGGTTGGGAAGTATAAAGGGTCATAGGATCTCATGGAGATTTTCCAACTCAAGGTTTAAACAAGTGATAACCCGACTGAGGTATTAGTCGCTTAATTGCGTGAAGTAAAAGAGTAAACACAGAACATGAAGCGATACTGCGACTGACCAATGGGACAAAAGGCACATGGGAAACTCAGCATTTTAAGTGACCGAAAAAGGTAATGACAAAACATAAGATAGCTAGGGGTTTATGTTAGAATAGTCCCAAAGGATAACTGAGAGGGGGGGGTGAATCAGTTATCAACTAATTTAATTCTTTTCTTTTATTAAAACCAGAATACAATAAAGTAAATGCACATTCAGATAACACAATAGACAACACCACAATTTGGTTACAGGGAAACCAAATGGTAAAAACCCCGGTGGGAATTAACACCCACGATGAACTATACTTGTTTATAATAATCCCTGTTAGAAGATCTTGCAATCCTGTTAGGAGTTGTTCTTTACAATGCAATAAGTATAGTGACCTGGTTAAGGGTCTAACCCTGTTAGGAGTCTTTTACAAATAACCCTGTTAAGGGTGAGGATTGACTATCCAAAAGCTCACTGCTTCAATGGTGAAGGCTACAACCTTCTGTCGAACATATATGCACTATATCTGATGATGAGTTGTAGAGTAGACCTACTATCTTGATCAGTTCTAATGTATTGTAATCTTTCACTTCTTCTTCACATAGATCCTTGATGAATGAAACACAACTGATATTCTTCTCTGTCTTTTATCTGTCTCTTATCTTCTCATTCACACTTAGCGTTCCATAAATGAACTACTATAAGTATCTTCCTCAAAGTATGAGATCATGGGACCTGTTAGAAAACTCTTCATAACATCCTTTTCGGCTAAACTAACCATGCAAGCATAATTACAACCATGCAATATAAACTAAATAGACGCGACGCTTCACAAAGTCGGCCTCACCAAATTATTTCTAACATTGCAATCTTGTTGAAACATGTTTGGTGCCTTTAGATAACTATCTTCAACTCATAACTAAACTTGAATATACACACGCATATCCCAAAGATAGGCACAACTCAAGAACTAATGCAATACGTCAGCTCTGTATAGACAAACTCCAGAAACTGTAACTGTCATTAACAAAATTACACAACATAACTGAAACTTCATATCTGAGTCTGCGTATATGAACAAAACATAAACAACATGTCTACACCATGAATATAACCGCGCAAGGCTTGATAACATCATTATGATAAGTACATACAAAACACTACTATATATTATATGTTTTCATCAATGACAAACATAAAATCAACTAGCTGCCAGAAGTAAATCTCCAACAATCTCCCCCTTTGACATTGATGAAAACATATGATATTAAAAACATCTTCAACACATGGTGTCTTCTTTCTTTTTAAAATCTTCTCAATATCCTCATCAAAGATTCCTCTACACTGCTACAGCTCCTCTATCTGTGTTTATACTCCCCCTAAGTATATGCTCCCCCTTACTATATACTCCCCCTTTGACATCAATGGCAAAGGGCACCATAACCAATTAGGCACAGGTACTACTCCAGAAGCAGAGTAGTCAACCATTTATCAGTCACTATGGACTGATGTTCTTGCTACTTTATCTAATCAGACTCAGGAGAGGGAATTACTCCTAGCTTCTCCCTGAGATATTGAAAAGTATCTTTTGATAAAAGCTTTGTGAAAATATTTGCCAACTGTTCTTTGGTGCTCACATAGTCCAATTTTACTTCATTATCTGCAACTTTTTCTCTAATAAAATGGTATTTAATCTCAATGTGCTTTGTATTTGCGTGCATCATAGGGTTCTTGGACATGTTGATAGTACTGGTGTTATCCCAGTGAATAACAATAGGATAATCAACTTGTATACCAAAATCTTTAACCATCTGCTTGATCAAAACCATTGTTGAACAATTCAATGTTGCTGCAACATATTCAGCTTCCGCTGTTGAGTGAGAGATACAATTCTACTTCTTTCTTACCCAAGAAACTAACCTATCTCCAAGAAATACTGCTCCTCCAGAAGTACTCTTCCTATCATCAATACAACCTGCCCAATCTACATCTGTATACACATGAAGTTGTACATTCTTTGATTTAGGATACCATAAACCATAGTCTATAGTTCCCTTTAGATATCTGAATATTCTCTTTATTGCCATTAGGTGATTCTATTTTGGTTCTGCTGCAAATATACCAACAATTCCAACTGCATTAGATATGTTTGGTCTAGATTGAGTAAGATATATAAGTTTTCCAATCATAGACTTATACAATGTCTTGCCAACTACTGCAGAATCATCTTCTTTAGAAAGCTTGCTTCCTATTATCATAGGAGTGCATACTGGCTTACAGTCTTCCATCTTGAAAGTCTTCAATATTTCCTTCACATATTTAGACTGATTTATAAATATTCCTTTATCTGTTTTCTTTACATTTAATCCCAAAAAATATTTTATAGGGCCAATCATGCTCATTTCAAATTTATTCTACATTTCTTTTGCAAATTCTGCACTAAGCTTGTCATTACCTCCAAAGATAATGTCATCAACAAATATGGTGACAAGTAGTAATCCATCAGGTGTTTCTCTTATGAATAGGTTACAGTATTCTGATCCTTTCTTAAATCCAATCTTGGTAAGATAACCATCTAGTCTCTCATACCAAGCTCTTGGGGCCTGTTTAAGTCCATAGAGTGTTTTCTTCAATCTGCATACCATGTCTGGTTTATCTAATAGATTA
>MU223543.1:1569224-1605723 GCA_018584345.1 Thuja plicata | reverse complement strand
TCTTAAATTGAAACATCTGTATGCTTTTCTTTTAGTAGAATAACCAAGGAAAATACCTTCATCGCTTCTAGCATCAAACTTGCCAACACCATCATCTCTCTTGATGTAGCACTTGCTACCAAAGATTTTGAAGTATTTTACTATAGGTACATTACCAAACCAAAGTTCATAAGGTATCTTATCTACGCCTGGTCTTAGTTGTGTTATGTTGATAGTATAGAATGTTGTATTGACTGCATCTCTCCAATAGGTGTGCACAACTTTTCCTTCAATCATCATAGTGTGCATTGTATCAAGTATGACCTTGTTCCTTCTTTCTACAATCCAATTCTGTTGATGGGTTATGGGTGCACTCAACTGTCTTTTGATTCCATGTTCTTCATAGTAGTCATAAAACTGGTTAGAGGTGAATTCTCCTCCTCTATCTGATCTTAAACATTTTAGTTTTAATCCAGATTCATTCTCAACTTTGGCTTTGAATATTTTGAACTTCTCAAAGGCTTTAGACTTCTCATTTAAGAATGCAACCCACATCATCCTTGAAAAATCATTAACAAACAAAATGAAATACCTTTCTCCGTAGTATGATCTAGTTTGAGTAGGACCACATAGATCTATATGCACTAGGTTTGACTTGTTTTCAGCTGAGTTCTGCTTTCTTCTGAAAGAGCTCCTTACATGCTTTCCCATAACACATTCCTTGCACATTGTGTCAACTAGTTTTGCAATACTTGGAAGGTCTCTAACTGCCTTGACATTGCTTATCTTTACTATATTGTCAAAGTTCATATGACATAGTCTCTTGTGCCATAACCAACTGTCATCCACTTTTGCAACAAAACAACTTACATCTGAATTGAGCTGAAAAACATTACCTTTTATCTTTGAGCCTGATGCAATCATGTCTCCTTCTTTGTTGCTAATAATGCATTTGTTGTCTTTGAATTCCAAATGATAACCTTTTTCAATTAGCTTTCCAACACTTAGTAAATTGTGATGTAATCCATCAACATACAGAACATCATCTCTCTTATTCTTTCCATCCAGGGTGATAGATCCTCTACCTATGATAGGTTTGGGAGTGTTATCTCCAAATCTAACCATACCACCTTTGTACTTGTCTAGATAAAAAAATCTGTCTTTATCACCTATCATGTGATGAGAGCATCCATTGTGAATGATCCAATCAGTTCTGATGTCTATTTTGGAAATAAGGGCTAACTCCTATGCTTCCTTTTCATCTTCAATGTCCATTCCCTCAAGCAATTTTTCCATGTCTTTAAGGGAAACGAATCCAATTTCATCTTCTCCTGAATCTTCATCAGTTACACCTTCAGCATGATAGCATTTCTTTATATATTTTGGTTTATAATTAGATCTAAATTTCTTTACTCTTGTGGGACACTTGGATGCAAAGTGGCCAATCTTGTTGCATGAAAAAAATTTGAATGGAAACTGTCCTTCGTACTTGCCTTTGCCTTTCTTTTCTCTTTTAGAAATCATGGCAATAATTTCTTCTAGTTCTTCATCAACTTCTTCTTTCTCAGTATTGCTAGAGATGTGTAAAGGTTTCTTACCATGAACTGAGGCTTTGAAGGCTGTTTCACTTTTGGGTTTAGTCTTCAATCTTGATATCTCAAATGCAGATATTTTAGTGATCAAAATCTCTCTTTTGAAGTTTTGTGAAAATTGCATGGTTTCATCTAGAATATTGATCTTGTTCTCATAGTCTGTTGTTAAAGTAGTCATCAGCTTGTCCATTATGTCTTCTTCTGATATTTCTCCACCATTGTTTCTGATTCCAGAAACTGCTTCATTTATCCTTTGATTGTAGGCTCTGATGTTCTCTTCAGGTAACATCTCAAGATTGTTGTATTTATTTTTCCATGTCTTCCTGCACACATTCTTTGCTTGGATATCTCCTTCAAAAATGTATTCTAAATACTTCCATATTGTGTATGCCCTGTCTAATTTCTTGATCTCAGAGAATTCACTGTCAAATAGTGCACTTATAAGGGCTTCTTTGGCAACTGCATTACCTGTGAATGTATCCTTTTGTTTACTAGTAGCATCATCTCTTGAGAGGTCTTTTAGAGAGGGAATAACAACTTCTTGTGTGGCTATCTCAAAGATGTCAAAACCAACACACTGTAGATGTGTTATCATTTTGTTCTTCCAATCCAGATAATTCTCTCCATCGAACTTAGGACTCTCTTTTTTGAAGTATGCCATCTAATCTACCTTAAGATGTTAGGCTTTCTCTTCAAGGAATTTGGCTCTGATACCAATTGTTAGAATAGTCCCAAAGGATAACTGAGAGGAGGGGGGCTGAATTAGTTATCAGCTAATTTAATTATTTTCTTTTATTAACTCTAGAATACAATAAATTAAATGCACATTCAGATAACACAAAAGACAACACCACAATTTGGTTACAAGGAAACCAAATGGTAAAAACCCCGGTGGGAATTAACACCCATAATGAACTATACTTGTTTGTAAGAAGATCTTGCAACCCTGTTAGGAGTTGTTATTTACAATGCAATAAGTATAGTGACCTGGTTAAGGGTCTGACCCTGTTAGGAGTCTTTTACAAATAACCTTGTCAAGGGTGAGGACTGACTGTCCAAAAGCTCACTGCTTCAATGGTGAAGGCTACAACCTTCTATAGAACAGATATGCACTATATCTAATGATGAAATGTAGAGTAGACCTGCTATCTTGATCAGTTCTAATGTATTGTAATATTTCACTTCTTCTTCACATAGATCCTTGATGAATGAAATACAACTAATATTCTGCTCTGTCCTTTATCTGTCTCTTATCTTCTCATTCACACTTAGCGTTCCACAAATGAACTACTATAAGTATCTTCCTCAAAGTATGAGATCATGGGACATGTTAGGAAACTCTTCATAAAATCCTTGTCAGATAAACTAACCATGCAAGCATAATTACAACCGTGCAATATAAACTAAATAGACGCGACGCTTCACAAAGTCGGCCTCACCAAATTAATTCTAACATTGCAATCTTGTTGAAACACATTTGGCGCCTTTAGATAACTATCTTCAACTCATAACTAAACTTGAATATACACATACATATCCCGAAGATAGGTGCAACTCAAGAACTAATGCAATACATTATCTCTGTATAAACAAACTCCAGAAACTGTAACTGTCGTTAACAAAATTACACAACACAACTGAAACTTCATATCTGAGTCTACGTGTATGAACAAAACATAAACAACATGTCTACAACATGAATATAACCGTGCAAGGCTTGATAAAATAATTATGATAAGTACATATAGAACACTACTGTATATTATATGTTTTCATCAATGACAAACATACAATCAACTAGCTGCCAGAAATAAATCTCCAACAGTTTTCATTACAACGGTCACTTTTTTTTCAAATTATAACAGTCATCCCTTCCAAATTTAAAGTGTTTCTCAGAGCAGAGACATAAAGGATGCAGAGAATGGAGGAAAGGTCATAAAGACATGAAATTTTCTCCACACTTTCATAGGGGTCATGGAAGATACATAGGGCCAAACAGGAAACCCTAAAACTTAATCAAACCTAGACACTCCGTACATAATTGCATGGAAAGAGGCAAACAGTAAGACTAAAAAAATATATCCTATACACAAAAAGGACCAAAAAATTACCAAATATTTGGCATAGACTGGGCTCTACCCTTGTGGGAGCCTCATTTAACCCCACCTGTCCAAATTTGAATAGTCATGAAAAATTGGATAACATTTTGGCAATTTCTGCTGGATGTTTGCCTGCTAAACATAGAAACCAGTGGCCTCTGAAACATTCCATTGGGCATGGAGTCATTTCTGTGAACAAAACCTTCCTCTGACAGAGAAACATATCTGAAGCAAAACTTATGTGCATGGGCACTTCTTGAAAAGCTGGGAAGTTAGAATAGAAAGGTTTGAAAGAAAGTAGGAAATCTATTCTACCCTAAGATAACCAGTGAAACAAACTTGGTTAAACAAAACCATTCATTGGATTTTTAAAGTAGCTACCTTTTCTGATTAAAACACTTTGCAGTACATGCATAAGGATAATTACAAGTATATGAGGCATGTATAGATTTTTCAAACAATAATAAGTTTCCTCTACAAGAATGAGATCAGATTCACTTACCTCAATCTGATCATGTGAAGGTACCTCAACAAACTCCATTTGGGCTAGGTATCTGATAGGGCAACCCCTTGATATTTTGAAGGTAGAAACCTTCTTGTTGGCATCTTCCTTTTCTTCATGATTTTCCTCTTTCACTATGGAAATCCATGTCATCTCCTCCTTAATGGTCAAAAAACTATCATCTTCTTCCTTCAAATTGGCCAAAATCTCATCAAAGCTATCAAGATCTTGAAGATCTGAAATTGGCTCCAAATTTTGCTTAGGTGGAAGATTATTTGAAAGAGAGTAATCCAAAAATGGATCTTCTACAGCAGGCACACAACTTTGAACTCCCACTCCAAGAAATATGTTTCATCATTTAGCCCTTCACAAAAAATCTCTATGATCTCTAAAAAATCATACTCTTCAAAGCCTTTGTCAATGTTCTCCTCTTGTTGCTGCAAATTTGTAGGGGTAGTTATGAAAATAACTTCATCATCCCACTCAATGAAATTAGGCAGCTCATCCACCAAGGTCATATCATCTTCTTTGATATCCACCATCTGCTGATGTTGCAGCTTTTGCCCTGATTGATTTTTAGTCATAAGAAATTACATAGTCTCTACTTCCTCACCAATAGAGATGGGAAGCCCCTCAAATAGGTTCACCAAGATATCATCTTGAATATCCATCTCCACCTTCTCAATTTTTTGTCTAAGTTCATCACAGTCCTCATTGAGCTCAAAATTTTCTGACCTCATCTCTTCTGCATCATCACAGATAAGCTCATCTACCACAAGCTCCTGCCTTGATACTAAGCTAGTACACTTGCAAAGGCTTGGCATTTGAAAACCAAGAGGCAGAGATGACCATTGCCATAGAAGTTCATCACCCTGAGAGGCAATAGAGGTCTCTTGGGATGAATCATTTCCTTGGACAAACTGCCCCTGCAGATTAGTGGACTGATTTTAAATCATAGGTTCTTGGACTGAAGCCTTTGCCCTAGAGCTTGGAATATGTAGTTGAAGGGGTTTAAGGAAAGAAATAGAAGGCATATCTGCCTTGAGACTTTGTAATTCAAATCCTACACCACCTTGGTGCCACTCTTTTGCGGCCACCCTTGTTGCAACCACCTCTCCAGGTTGTTGATGCTCAAGAGGTGGCTACAAGTGCTCTATTGGCTTCTGTGCTTCAAGAAGATCCTTGAAGATTGGAAATGAATGCCTTGTAAGTTCCTCATGCATGGGGTGTGGGAGAAAATGAGACCTCCAATTTGGAATCTCGGGCCTAGGGACTTCCCTTTTAGCAAATTGAGCTTTCAACTTTGCTAACATAATTTCAGCTTGGCGATTGAGCTCCTCTTCAAATTGCTTCCCTTGAAGCATCCCAATCTCAGGGATATATGCTTTTGAGGTCATTGATTCATGGTAGGGGGTTGACCCTTGAAAATTTCCTTGATTTTCCATATCTTGCTTCTCATAGGCCTGAGTTTCCATATCTTGCTGTGAATTCTTTATCTCAGATATTTGCTTGGTCATGTCAAGCATTTTAGCCTTTATCATTTCTTGTTCTCTCATCAAATCTGAGGTCTGAGGCTACTACCAATTGGGATAAGAAAGGGGGGGCAGGTAAGCGTGGTGAGCCAACTGCCTATACATTAGCATCTCTTGTTGTGCCTTTAGTGCCCATGGGTATTCTCTTTGGAGGGCTTGCTCATAATCTCTCACAAGAGCATAATCATTTGGGGCATGCTGGATATATTGGTGGCCTTGTATAGTATGGAAGCTTTGGATAAAAGTAGGCCTTGGAGGGCTTTGGTATGGCTGATGAATAGCCCAATGAATATTATTATCATAATAAGAAGGAGAGTAACCTAACTGTCCATAGTAACTTGACATGTCTACTCATATAGTTAGCTGGAATTTTAAAATATGTAAAAACTAGGAACATACCAGCACTTTGATCTTTGAAACCAGTAGACCTTTGGTGTCACCAGATATGTAGCAGAATGACCTCTTTTAGGCCTGAATCATGTCATCAGCATATCAGTGATAACATGAATTGCAAGATAAAATTATTTATGGAGTCCCACCGGGCGTGCCATAATTGTTATCTGGTAGACAAGGTGGGGTATGCTAAAAATGACCACTTCCTGGTCTGTATTTGATCTTGAAAAAATAGTATGCTCTTAGAGAGATGAACTTATTTCTTTTATCTCCCATCCCACCGGGCATGCCAGAATTGTTGAACACCTAGATTTACACCATTACCCAAGCTCTCATAGTCTTGGTAATCTAGTGTAACATGGGAATTGTCTCAAGGTTGTGGGACCTTTTGCTAACTGAGACAAGACCTCCAGGTTCTATGTTGGTTCCTCTTGGATAATCACCCAAATTTTCTTCCTAATGTAAAAGTAAATTCTTAAGGGAAAATGGATAGAAGGAATGCATGAAAGGGAAATAACTGAAAGCCAATTATCCTACTAGGTGATACACTGAAGGTAACTTGAATCATAACACATCAACTAATCTCAGTGTGAAACCTTAGATCTAATAGGACACAACCTTCTAGATAGGCTTGCATAAGTATTTCATAGAGAGGTCTGAGATAAAAAGAGGCTATTCAGGGAAAGAAGTAATTTCACAAACAATAGCATATTCACTACAAGCTATACATGGACTATGACCTACAAACAAACATCCACTTCTGCAACTAGGTACAAGAATGAGACAAAATGACTGGGGACTGAAGAATATCCACAAACTCATCTAAATCAGATCACCCACAATAGTACATGAAATTGTAGAAAGAAAAAGGGCTCAGGAACTCCAATATTTCTCTGAAAAATCATTCAATATATTCTAAATCAGTAAGAGAAATTCAGACAAGAAAGCCCAGGGATAGAGAAAATGTCACAAAAAGCCTTTACAATATCTGAAAATCAATGAAAGATTACAGACTGTAAAAGTCAGGGGGCAGAAAAAATGGCACAGATAACTTTCAAGCAAGGAAAACTCTCTAAGCTCTAAAATCTCCCAAAACTGATATATATACTCCCTAGCATGTAGGCTTGGAGTCAATCTGATCATATTATGGTTACAATTGATTGCAATAGAATAATTAGAAAACCCTAACACTATCCCATCTGTCAGAAGAAACTCTGAGATTATCTATGAAGGATCAGATACATCTTTGAAAAGAAGCTTTGTTATAATGAAAATCTTTGAGAAAGGCCGGTGATCCTGATATGAAAGAAGACCAGTTGAAATACATGTAATGAGATCTGATTAGGAAGCCTAGTTTGGGTCAATTTGGCCTTTACTATTTGCAGAGAATATTGCTAGAAATCAGATTGCCCCTTCAAAAAAAACTAAATTAACCCTTACTCCTCTTGAAAGGTCACCTCTTATCCATCTAACTTCTACCAGTCGGTCGCCATTACTGTTCAAATATGATCTACAAAGATATTTTGAATTTAAAATATAAAAACGGTCATTGTGGCACTATCCTTTTCTTTTATCGAGCGACCGAGGTTGAGACCTTGTTTCCTTTTAAATGAGAACCATCAGATCATCTTTTCTTTGTCTTTGACATGCTTGGCCCGCATTGTGTCCCTACCCTTAACCGCCATCCGACCGTAGTTATCTTTGCCTTTTAAGTCGCTAGGTCTCCTGAGTTTTCATTAACTGCAGCTTAGATCTAGCGACCCTGCGACTGTCATAGATCTTGGCTTTGATTGAACAATGGTCGCTAGATCTCCCTATCACTATGGAATATACCCTTTGTCTTCGAGACCTAGTGACTAAGGAAATCTCCTTATCACATGAACATTTGGCATATTTGCACCTTGACTGACGATCCCCCGACTAACCATGAAGGTTCAGGTCCATGCTACCACTTGTCAACCTTGCACTGGCTTCTATTTGCTTGATCGGCTCTGACAATGTGCCAGCTATATTGCCACAACATACATCCTTTACTTTTGAATCAAGAGACTACGCGACTATCCCCTCAGTTGCATAATCGGGAGATATGTTTGACCTTTTGACTGAGATCAGGTGATCACCCGACCGTCGTTGATCCCTTCATTCTTTCATCCGATGACCCTCCCTTAATCTCATGATACTCGGGGTAAAACCTAATTTATATTGAGACTTTGTGACCAAAGGGGAAACACTAACCTATCATAGACTAAAGTTTGACCATGGTTGGGAAGTATAAAGGGTCGCGAGATCTCATAGAGATTTGCCAACTCAAGGTTTAAACAAGCGATAACCTGACTGAGGTATTAGTTTCTTAATCGCGTAAAGTAAAAGAGTAAACACACAACATGAAGCGATACTGTGACTGACCAATGGGACAAAAGACACATGGGAAACTTAGCATTTTAAGTGACCGAAAAAGGTAATGACAAAAAATAAGATAGCTAGGGGTTTTCATTACAACGGTCACTTTTTTTTCAAATTAGAACATTCATCCCTTCCAAATTTTAAGGGTTTCTCAGAGAAGAGACATAAAAGATGCAGAGAAAGGAGGAAAAGTCATAAAGACATGAAATTTTCTCCATACTTTCATAGGGGTCATGGCAGATACATAGGGCCAAATAGGAAACCCTAAAACTTAATCAAACCTAGACAATTCGGACATAATTGCATGGAAAGAGGCAAACAATAAGAATGAAAAAAGATATCCAATACACAACAAGGACCAGAAAAATTACCAAATCTTTGGCAAAGGCTGGGCTCTACCCTTGTGGGAGCCTCATTTAACCCCACCTATCCAAATTTGAATAGTCATGAAAAATTGGATAACAAGTACCACTAGATCCGCATCCAAGAAGGGGATGAATGGAAAACAACTTTCAAAACTAGGGATGGTTTGTATGAATGGGAGGTTATGCCTTTTGGTTTATCAAATGCACCTAGCACTTTTATGAGACCTGTGAATACTGTGTTGCATCCCTACATTAGCAAGTTTGTAGTAGTTTATTTTGATGATATACTAATTTTTAATAAGGGAAGGGAAGAACATTTGCAACACTTGAGGATCATATTGGGGGGATTGATAAGGGAGAAACTCTATGATAATTTGAAGAAGTGTAGGTTCATGCAAGAAATTCTAGTTTTTTTTGGATTTTTCATTTCCGCAGATGGTACCAAGATGGATCCAGAGAAAGTTTGAGCCATTCTTGAATGGCGTAGTCCATGTAGTATCAGCGAGGTGGGAAGTTTTTATGGCTTGGCTACTTTCTATAGAAATTTCATCCAAAATTTCAGCAGCATTGTAGCACCTGTGATAGATTGCACTAAGGGTTGAGATTTTTCATGGACAAAAGAGGCTGAAGAGAGTTTCCAGTATCTAAAGAAGACGAGTTTGCATATAGAATAGAGGATGAATTATACCATTTACAACCTGCTCCTTAGGAAAATTTGTTTTGGAGGTTGATGTTTTTTCACTTAACACTTATAGGAACTATTTCTATCTAGAAGCAAGAGGCCCATTCTTGGTATCTCTTGTTTTTCCTCTTTTTAGAAGTATTGTTCTTGTATCGTGTTTATGGGTGTAATGAAATGCACATCCCTTAATGGATTTGAGTCTTTATTTAGACCCTTGTAGGTGCTTCCCAAGGTTTGGATTTTTAATATTACATTCTATGTCATGTAGACTTTATATGTTTTTTATCCTAACCAACAATGAAGGGTCTATGGTACATCGTGTCAATTGGATGAAGATATTAATCTTTGGCTAGGAAGGGTCATATTTCTATGAATTCCATCTTACATATTCCTAACTATGTCTTAGAAATCTTTATCATGGTAGATCATCTCCCTTAGCTTAGGTTGTTTGTCAAAGGTTTTCCTCTCCTCTTTCGTCCAAACCCCTTGTATGAAGAGCCGAATTCTAAAATCTTGGAGGTTTTTTATGTGGTGCATCCTATCCCACTCCTGTAAAACTTTATGACTGCCCTTATTTAGGTGTGAGCCTCTTAGGGATAAACACAAATGTTATATTTGGTCATAAGCTAAAATTTTAAGTCTTGTCTATAGGGGTAATATTTTTTTATTTTTGTTTGTGTATATATATATATATAAATTTGTATAAATGATTCTGTTTAAGGTGTTGAATAGAGTAGGATGTTTTGTAGTGTGCTTTGTTACAAATTATTTTCAAATAAACCCCATCCATGTGAAATCACGGTGCTTGAGTCTCCACCCAACACACATACATGGAAGAATAACATAGATTAACTAGACAACTACACAAAGGAAAACAACCAGATTCTATTACTTTTATGAAAATGAATTACAATACCCAAAAGTTACAAGCTAAAATCTCATGGAATTTTTTATTACAAAGAAATTTAATTCTATTAAGAAAATATCCATGCTAGAGCTGCAATCTGCACTACTGAATTTTGCTTTGTAAGCCCTTTTTGCCTTCTTTATTCTAGAAAATGTAACCACCCTAGAATGTTATGAAAAGTGTTATTTGATGAACTATAACTGATTGAATACTTGAAGATGATAATTTGATGATCACCGAGATGCAAAAGTGAATGGAAGACATTAAATCAGTTAATCTTTTGTATTTTCATTGATGTCAACTTGATATGGTTTGATTGTTCATACACATATTGTCATAACCTTGAAGATCTGAAGAGACAAAGTTTATGTGGTCAGTAAAACATAAAAGGTCTGTATTCACCGAGTGACAGTGAACACCGAGAAGTTCATAGTGTATACCAAGCACAACAGTAACTAAGCAAGTGTTACCAAGAAAGAGTTAATGATCGAGCATAACTAGAGTTAATGACCTAGCATAACTAAAGTTGTTGATAGAGCATAACTAGAGTTAAAGAATCACAAAATTGCTTAGCTGGTAGAGCTACAATTTAGGGATTGACTGATTGATTGTTTTATTATCAACAATCAGTTAAGCTAAAGAAAGGAAGGAGATTAAAAGCACATTTTATTCACAGTTATCAAGGAGATATTTATGGAATAAAACTAAAGGAGAGATTTACAGGATAAAGAAAATCATCATGATTTTTACAGATCAAGGACAGATCCACGACAAAAGCAAGTAGATTGAGCGGCTAATCATGTCTATATAAAGATACAAGGAATTCATTATCAAAGATAGGAATGTTGAGTATATTTTGTGTGAAGATAGAAATCTTCATGAAGATATGATCATGCAGGTTGAAGAACAGAGCCAAGGAATTATGCAGACACCGAGCAATAGAGGACAAAGCATTCACCAAGCATAATAAAGAAAGAAAGCAAAGGAATTGAAGTATATATTGATTAGAGAGGTATTATTGGACTAACAATAGATCTGAATATTTGCAAATCAAAGTTTTATTTTGAACAAATCATTTATTGTATTAGTTTAACTATTGATTCAGAAAATCTCTTAACCGAGTGGGATTTAACAGTCCTTATTGTATTGAGAAATCAAGAGTATCAAAAGGTTTTCTTGTTGACAACATAGTGAGTGCTAGGTTAAAACACAAACTATTGGTTTTAAATCCTCTAACAAGGTCACACTTAACAGTGTGTATTGTAACCTTTAATAGGGTTGGCTCTTCACCCAGCTCACTTCAGAAGAGTGAAAATATTTTGGGTTACCGGTTCTAGGTGGGTTTTTCCATATTGGATTTCCATGTTAGAATCTATGTCTCAAATGTGTATATGGTTCATTATATTGATATTTTGTTTTACACATTATTGAAACTAGATCGGTCAGTTAACACTAAGTTTATTTCCTGTTACTCAGTAAAGTATAGAAAAGATAAACAATATATCTTACCAAGCAATTTATATTTGTTAAGATTATTTATGGCATACACCTTGATGAAATTGGGACTGTAAGATAACTGAAGGTATTATACTTGAGAGATAAGTTTTTGGTTGGATCTTTTGGAATAATTGTTAAGGCCACTGATTCATCCCCCTCCTCTCAGTTATTCTAACAATTGGTATCAGAGCTTTGGTGTTTGGAAAAAGGTTTAAAGGGAATTAAGCTAAAGATCACAAGATGAGTAAAAGGGATGTGCCTAAATTGAACAAGGACAACTTTGTATCATGGAAAAGCAGGATAAGACTTCATCTATCTGGTATTGGAAATGATATTACACAACACTTGGATACTAAATATGTTGCACCTACTAGACCTCTGACTGTTGATCAATTGAGAGAGAAACATGAATACAATTCTATGATGATAAAAATTGCTTCATCACTAACTGATGCTAAATTTGAAGATGTGAAATCATGCACCTCTGCAGAGAAAATGTGGGACAAACTCAAGCTAGTACATGGAGGGGATGCCAATGTGCTGAGAGCTAAAGCTAAAAGCCTAAGAGGAAATTTTGATGACCTGAGAATGAAAGAAGGAGAGAACATCACTCAGTACAATGACAAAATCAAAGAAGTTGTTAATTATCTGTGGAGTAGGAGGAGTACTTGATGAAGAAACAATTGTAAGTAAAATTATGAGAACTTTACTTCCAGTTTATGCTATTAGAGTATCTGCAATTCAATGAGAGAAGTAGCTAGTAACAATGTTACTATTTATAGTTTGATTGGTAGACTTATTTCATTTGAGATGAACAACTATGACAACAATGTCTTACCTACTATTGAGTCTGCATTCAAGTATTCTCTGAAAATAAGAAAATATAGTAACAAACACACTATGAGAAATGATAGTGATAGTGATACTGATGAGAAATAAATTGATGAACTTGAAGCACTAATGGCTAGGATATTACATAGAGATAAAGGAAGATATAAAGGTAAATTACCATTGGTATGTTTTAATTGCAAAGAAATTGGACATTTTGCTGCTAGATGCCCTAACAAGAGAAAGGATTAAAGAGACAATGATAGATCTTATAAAAAAAAGTATGACATAAGTGATGATCGAGAATACAAAAGCAACCGACACTCTGACAGAAGAGATACCCGAGATTACAAGGACAAAGGCAAGAAGGCTTGTTACCTGGTTGAGAACAAAGCTAAAAATTTTGATGAAGATATTGAGGTAGTATTTGTTGCTATGAAGGATGATTCAGATGAAGAAGAAAGGTATCTTGAAACAACACTCATAACTAAAGTTAGAGAAAATGATGTATGGATTATTGATAGTGGTTGTACTCATCACATGAATGGAGATAAAGAAAATTTTGAAACTTTTGAATATTATAATGGTGGATCAGTTAGGATGGGTAATGAATCACCTTGTCCAGTTGAAGGAAAAGGTACCATCATGTTGAATAATTTGATCAAATGTGAAAATGCATATTGGGTGAAAGGAATTAACTATAATATATTGAGTGTTTCACAACTAAACAACATAGGACACCAAGTTGCATTTGAGAAGAAAAAGGCAATGATCTATAATAGAATAGGAAAGTTGATTGGTACTGGTGAACAAACAAAAGGTAATCTATTATATCTTGATAATATTGAGACCACTTTTTTATTGGCTAGAAATGAAGACATTTCGCTGTGGCATAAAAGGTTATTTCATGTGAATTTTAACAACATGGTTAAGATAAGTAAGAAAAGAAAAGTGAGAGGCTTATCGAGTATTTCAAAGCCCGACTATGTTATGTGCAAAAATTTTCAAATAGGAAAAATGACAAAGTCTAGTTTCAAGAGAAAAACCTACCAATCTAATGCTATTATGGAGTTAGTCCATACTGACTTATGTGGATCAATGAGAATAAAGATCTATTATGGTGATAGATACTTTATTCTATTTGTTGATGACTATTCTAGGATGATGACTGTCATGTTCTTAATAGAGAAATATGAAGCATTTAAGATGTTCAAATGGTATAAAGCTAAAGTTGAAAAAAAAAGTGGAAAATAATTGAAATGTTTAAGATCAGATAGAGGAGGAGAATTTATTTCTGATGAATTCACTAACTTTTGTAATGAGCATGGGATTACAAGACATGTTTCTGCACCAAGAACACCACAACAAAATGAGATTGCTGAAAGGAGGAATAGATCAATTGTTGATTGTGCCAGAACACTGATGATTGAAAAATGCATGACACAAAAATTCTGGAGAGAAGCTGTAAGTATTGTGATATTGCTATCAGGATTCAACTGTGTAGTTTTTGAGTCAAACTCATTGACCCATAATTCATGAGTTATGGGTCAATGAGTTTGACTCAAAAACTACACAGTTGAATCCTGATAGCAATATCACAATTTGACTTGCTGTGAAAAAATATCTCCTACTTATCAGCTGTAAGTATTGCTGTCTATACACTGAACTGAGTTTAATTGAAGAAAGACACAAATAAGACACCTTATGAGCTATGGTATGGATACAGACCAAATGTGAGTTACTTTAGAATTTTTGGAAGTCAATGTTATATACTGAAAGATGATAGAAATAGGAAAATTGACTCTAAAAGTGATGAAGGAATATTTATAGGATATTCTAGTAAAAGAAAACCTTATAAATGTCTGAACAAATCTTCTAAAAAAATCATTGAGAGTACAAATGTTAAAGTGGATGAATTTGCTGAGAAAAATGATGAGGAAAGAAGAAAAGAACCCAAAGATTACAAAAAATTTGTCTACATTGAAGAACCTGACACCTTTCCCGAGTGAAAGAACAATGCAACCGAGCAATAGGCTGCACATACTAAGAGTCAAGAAAATGCTCACAATGTTGAACTGAGTGATAAAGATCAAAATGAAGAACACAGATCTAAACATGTACTTGCTAAATATGTCAGAAGACACCATCGATAGGACCAGATCATTGGGGACAAAAGAGAAGGAATGAGAAAAAGAAGTAAGTCACTTGACAATAGATGCTTGATTTGTGATTTTGAGCCTAAATCTGTTAATGCTACACTTGAGAATCAAGAATGGGTTAGTGCAATGAATGAAGAGATTGAACAGATTGAGAAGATTAAAACATGGACATTAGTACCTAGACCAAGTGACAAAAATGTCATTAGAACCAAATAGATTTTTAGAAACAAACTTAATGAGAATGGAGAAGTCACAAGGAACAAAGAAAGACTGGTTCGCAAAGGGTATGCACAAGAAGAAGGTATTGACTATGGAGAAACCTCTGCACCTATTGCTAGACTAGAAGGAGTAATAATTCTACTTACTTGTGCTGCTTTTAAAGGATTCAAAGTATACCAAATGGATGTTAAATCTACATTTCTGAATGGAATACTAGAAGAGGAGGTATACATTGAACAACCTGAAGGATTTGTTGATCCTAACAAGAGGAACATGGTTTGTAAACTACACAAATCCTTGTATGGATTGAAACAAGCACCGAGAGCATGGTATGAAAGACTTCACTCTTATCTCATTAGTATTGGATTTGTTAGAACAAGTTACAACAATAATCTATATTTGAAAGGAGATACTGATGATAAGATTTTGATTTCTAAGATATTTGTTGATGATATCATATTTGGAGGTAATGATATGCTATGCAAGTCATTTGTTGATGAAATGAGAAAAGAATTTGAAATGTCAATGTTTGGAGAGATCAAAATTTTTCTTGGTCTACAGATTATACAACAGGCTGAAGGCATCTACATCACACAATCAAAATAGATCAAAGAAGTTTTGAAGATATTCAATATGGAGGAATCCAAACTAATTGGAACACCTATGGAAACTGGATGCAAATTGACAAAGGAAGACAAGACAACTAAGGTAAATCAGACCTTATATAGTTATATGATTGGTAAACTAATGTATGTTGTACACACTAGACCTGATATAGCACATGCAGCTGGTATAGTTGCAAGATTCTCTGCTAACACTAAGGAATCAACCATGACTGTTGTTAAAAGGATTTTGAGATATCTGAAGATTATTGAAGACTATGGTTTGTGGTACAATAAAGAAGGAAAATTTGAGCTACAAGTTTATACTGATGTTGATTGGGCTAGAAACATATATGATAGAAAGAGAAATACAAGAGGAGCATTCTTTATGGGTGATAGACTTGTCACATGGATAATTAAAAGGAAAAGATGCATATCTCAATCAACTGCAGCAATAGAATATGTAGTTGCTACTGCAAATTGCTGTAACATTGCATGGATCAAGCAATTGCTGAAAGGTATTAATGAGGAAATTCTTGACCCAGTAATTATCTATTGTGATAATACAAGTGCTATAAACATTTCAAAGAACCCTATGATGCATGCTAAGACAAAGCACATATCTATTAAGTATCATTACTTGAGGGAACAAGTACAAGAGAAACATGTACTACTGGAATATGTACAATCCAAAGAACAACTAGTAGACATATTAAAAAAACCATTGCCACAAGATACATTTGAATACCTGAGGAATAGACTAGGGGTTCGTCCCTTGTCTACTGGTCACTAAGATGACTAGGAGGTTGCATTAGCCTACACATTATCAGAAGATTAATCATGTTGATGCAAGCTGAGATATGGACTACAATGACATATTAGTACACTGAAGGTACTTATCTAAACCACACACCAGAGATATTGTTGGATACTACAGAACTGTATATTTTATTTTGGCATTGTTGTCAAAGGGAGAGAAATATTCAATGATATATCCATCAGGGATAAGAGATTATAAAACACAAAGGGAGATAATATCTAAAGGTTACTGTCAATGAAATAACCATCGATCAAAGGGAGAGAATTGGAGAGAGTTAACACTGCATATCTATCTAGAAAAGGGAGAAGAGATTCTACAAGAAAGGGAGAGAAAAAATCAGAAGACAAAATTGCTACACCTATCCATTGAAGGGAATGAAGAAAAGGAGAGCACACAACAAAATCAAATCTATAGGGAGAGCTCTATGGTAAACATTTTTTTTAGTGATTAAACATATTAAATCTGAGCTAGAAGAGCTTACCAAGATTCATATATTTGAATTGGTTATAGAACAATAAGTTTGGTATGTTATGGCATGTTTTATACTCCATATTTCATATTGTGTTTCCATCAATGCCAAAGGGAGAGGTTGATGAACTATAACTGATTGAATGCTTGAAGATGATAAGTTGATGATCACCGAGCTGCAAAAGTGAATGCAAGACATTAAATCAGTTAATCTTTTGTATTTTCATTGATGTCAACTTGATATGGTTTGATTGTTCATACACATATTTTAATAACCTTGAAGATCTGAAGAGACAAAGTTTATGTGGTCGGTAAAACATAAAAGGTCTGTATACACCGAGTGACAGTGAACACCGAGCAGTTCACAGTGTATACCAAGCATAACAGTAACCGAGCAAGTGTTACTGAGAAAGAGTTAATGACCAAGCATAACTAGAGTTAATGACTGAGCATAACTAAAGTTGATGACCAAGCATAACTGGAGTTAAAGAACGACAAAAATTCTTAGCTGACAGAGCTACAATTTAGGGATTGACTGATTGATTGTTTTATTATCAATGATCAGTTAAGTTAAATAAAGGGAGGAGATTAAAAGTGCATTTTATACATAGTTATCAAGGAGAGATTTTTAGAATAAAACTAAAGGAGAGCTTTACGGGATAAAGAAAATCATGGCGAGTTTTACAGATCAAGGAGAGATCTATGACAAAAAAGGGAGATTGAGAAGCTAATCATGTCTATATAAAGAGACAAGGAATTTGTTATCAAAGAGAGTAATGCTGAGTATATTTTGTATGAAGATAGAACTCTTCATGCGGATCTGATCATACAGGTTGAAGAACAGAGCCAAGGAATTCTCCAGAAACCAAGCAACAGAGGACAAAGCATTCACTGAGAAGAATAAAGAAAGAAAGAAAAGGAACTGAAGTATATATTGATCAGAGAGGTATTATTGGACTAACAATAGATCTGAATATTTGTAAATCAAAGTTGTATTTTGAACATATCATTTAATGTATCAGTTTAACCATTGATTCATAAAATCTCTTAACTGAGTGGGATTTAACATTCCTTATTGTATTGAGATACTCAAGAGTATCAAAAGGTTTTCTTGTTGACAACATAGTGAGTGCTAGGTCAAAAGACAAACTATTAGTTTTAAATCCTCTAAAAAGGTTGCACTTAATAATATGTATTGTAACCTTTAACAGGGTTGGATCTTTACCGAGATCACTTCAAAAGAGTGAAAATATTTTGGATTACCGGTCCTAGGTGGTTTTTCCCATATTGGGTTTCCACATTAAAATCTATGTGTCAAATGTGTATATGTTTCATTGCATTGATATTTTGTTTGACACATTATTGAAATTGGATTGGTCGATTAACACTAAGTTTATTTTCTGCTACTCAGTAAAGTCTAGAAAAGATAAACAATATATCTTACCGAGTAGTTTATATTTGTTAAGATTATTTATGGCATACATCTTGATGAAATTGGGACTGTAAGATAACTGAAAGGTATTATATTTGAGAGATAAGTTTTTGGTTGGATCTTTTGGAATAATTGTTAAGGTCACTGATTCACCCCCCCTCTTAGTTATTCTAACAATTCCCATTTTGGTAGAACAACTTCTAAGAGCCATAATTTTCAATTTGACTTTTGGATTCTCAATCATTACATATCATTGGAAAGCTTGTGAATAAATCTATGATGCCAAATTTTGTCCAAATTTCAAATCTATGTTGGGGTTCTAATGGCCTCAAAATTGAACTTGAAGCTACGTGATGACATATTTTTCCATTAGTATGCAAAGGAAACTATTTTGAACCATCAATACATAATCACCGAAAGACATATTTATAGTGCAACCCGACACAACAGTTAACAGAGGTCACCAAAAATGTTAAGTACTGAGGAACCCGACAGAGGAACCCGACATATATATTACTGTGTAAACCAAAAATATAATTCACAGAGGAAATAGACATAAGTTTATAGTGTAACCTGACAAAGCAAACTGACAGACATAGCAACCCGAGAGGAAAGTCTACAGTGAACACCGAAAGGCAGACTAGAGAGTAACCCGAGCACTAGTCTACCGAGAGATAGTTTTATTCCGAGTGATCTGACTTATATGTCAGATAAAAATCTCAAGTTTTATATTTAGGTTAAATATTAGCTCTAAATCCATTTCTTGAGGGACAAGTAAAGTAATTGTAATTGTTTTAATCGGTCTAATTGATTGAAAATCTACAAACTAGGAGATCAAGGTCAAGTTGTAAACTTTTGATCATAGAGTTGTCATTGTAAAGTGTGAAACTTATTTAGGTCAAATTAATTGTATAAATAAATGTGTAATCAATCAGAATAAAATGATGTGATGATAATTGTAGCCGCAAAGACATCTATGGATCAGAGATAGAGTTTTATGCAAAGGGACAACAAAATATTGAATTTGTTAAAAAGAACAAGATCCAAGGATACCAAGCAGAACAAAGGTATTAATTAGTCACTATAAGTGATACATTATATTGTGAACCTTAAAGGATCTGTACTCAACAATTCTAGATTGAATATACTCTGGTCAATAAGTATTTTTGACTACATTCTAACAAGTGTAGCAAATAGAAGAAATCCTTTGAGAAGGTGCATTTAACAATCCTTTTGTAAATATCTTAACCAAGTGCACACTAAACAGTGTTGCTAAAGCTCTTAATAGAGTAGACCTTAACCAGTCTAAACATGTTACTCCTAACAGGGTAAGATCATCAGAAGTGATCAAAATTGTAAGCCTTAACCGACCCCTTCCATTATACAGATAGTGAAGTTTTGTGGGTTTCATCCCCACCATAGTTTTTACCTTATAACAGGGGTTTTCTGTGTCACTAAATCTTGTTTCATGTGTCAATACATTTCATGAATGTTTCTATGAATGTTTACATGAAAATTAAGTTTATTAATTGTTATTAAATGCATAAATAAAGAATAACACATATGGTCGATAATGTAAGGATTTGATTACTAAAGGATCAAGGTTAATTGAAAAAAAGTTTTAAGGGTACTGATTCACCCATCCCCTCTCAGTACACACCATTCCATTATTCAAACAATTGGTATCAGAGCTAGATCTCTAATTTAGGAAAGTTTAAAAGAATTGAGAGAAAAGATCATACAATGGAAAGGTATAAGCTAGACAATAGTATTGAGAATCATAAGTTGGAGATATAGATCTTCTATGAGAAATATAAAGAAGCTAGAGTCAAGATGAGAGAGCTAATAAATGAAAGAAAGGTTATGGCATCTCACTGTAATAAAATAGACTATCATGAAGAAGAGATACCTAATATATTTGAGTCAACAGGATCTATATCTTGCAATACATCATACACATCTAAAAGAAGCATTACAAGTCTAAATGAAATTAATCAACATCTAGCTAGACAAGTGAAATCATTGCAAATCAGTCAAGAGACACAAATGGTAAGAACAATTGAGGTTATGAATAATTCTAGACAAGCTGAGCAAGAAAGAACATTAACTATTGATGAGAGGAGGAAGATCACTGAAAAGCTACAAGAGAAAGAATCAGAAATACAAAGACTTAGTGAACATCATCATGAGCTCACCAATCAGATTATTCTTATGAGTCGAGAAGAAAACCAAATGAACATAGAAATGAATGGAAAATTATAAGCTATTGGTGAGATAAGAGAAGAAAATGAAAGACTGAAGCATGAAGTAAGGATTCAGCAACAACACAATGATATGATCAAGAGAGTTGAAGAAACCACAAAAAAAATGGATGATTTTATGGATGGACAAAGAAGAGTTAACAACAATACCAGTTTAGGGTATACCGAGCATGAAGAATCACCATACCAATCTGATCAAAAAGATGTCTACACAAGTCCAAGAACAAGGAAGTAGTCATGCATTCACTGTGGAAAACAAGGCCACACATCAAATGTTTGTAGAAGCAAAATTAAAGGTTTTCCCAAATCCACTTCTACAATCATTAGAAATTGTTATAACTATAACAAGAAAGGACATAAAGCATATGAATGTAAATCTAAGGTGAAACAACCAAAGAAGGAAACCTACATGGAAAAATATTGCTCCACTTGAAAAATGCATGGGCACACATCTCTTGAATGCAGGAAGAATAAAAAGAAAGCATGGAATCCAAAAGAACAAGAAAATGCTTATCAACTGAAAAGAGTCAGTAACTCATATGTTTGGGATTAAAACACATGGACAAACTACACAACATGTGGTAGATATGGACACGGTTGCAAAATGCATGAGAAAATGGATAATAAGGTCTAGAAGATGGACTAACCCCGAAATGGCATGCTTACACTGTCATAGGGTTGGTCATCTAAGCAAGTACTGCAGAGACTGAGTGACAGAGACAAGCACTTTTTTTCAATGGCAATACAATTGAAGACATCAGGAAGATGAGAAAAAAAATGTGGAGGAAAGCCACAAACACTGATGATGCTGGACCAAGCAATGCAATTGGTGACACCTTATCCAATGGATCTGGTGATATCACCACCCTCACCTAAGCAGAACAAGTATGTAACTGCACTATACCAAGTTATACTTTACATCAGTTCCATTATATATTGCTAAAATGCCAAACTAGCATGAATAAAGATGCACTATGGTATTACTTGTTATGAATTTATGAATCCAATCTCGTCATTCAATACATAATGAGAATCATCGGTGTACATATGAAATCCAATTTAAAAAATGTAAACTAAGACTCGTCGGTAATCATGTAAAAGACATTGAAGTCTTCACCACTTATCGAGCACCATCGGTAAACCTATGAAAGGTTAAGTGAGTTGTCACTTACCCCGAGCCAAAATTTTGTCTGATACTCGAGTGACTCCATCTTCAAACACCATGAAGTGGGTAGAGAATTTATTGTGCCACTTAGTGCATTGTCTATAAAAAGGTGACTAAATAGCACATTCACTCACCATGCAATTAAGAGTGAAGAAGCAGAGCGAAGCAGAGCACAGAGCGAAGAACAATGAGTAGATTATAGAGAAACTCACAAGCAAGTTTCACAACATTTAGATAGATCAACAACACCTACAACAAGACAAGTGAGTAACTAAAGACTCACCAAGCTCACTGTTATTTACAGGAAAAGCCCTAATTTTTAGAAACCATGGCAACCACATCTTGTGTTTCCAAGGTCAAGAACACCAAGGAGAAAAAGGTTAATCTAATCAAGAACTATTAGATTAGGCTGAAAGCTAATCTCCTAAGAACACCTACATGCACATCTGTCACAAAGTAGAAGCAAAGACAAAAGAGAGAAGAAGCTATGGTGGCCAAAAAGCCAGAGACATGATATCCATGTTGAAAGAATAAAATTCTATTATCAACAAACTTAATACAAAATAATCTCTTTAATGAAATGCAAAGAAGTGAATCCTTATAAAAGGAATCATGAAACCCTAAAAGGGAAACCCTAAGGTTAGCTAAAGAAAACTAGAGTGAATAGGTGAGTTATTAATTAGATCATAATGATTTAATTAATAACCTGATAGACTATTACTCTAACACCCCCCTGAAGATAAGCTTAGGGAGAAGCAAAACCTAGGAAACTACAGCAGAAAGCAGGAAAGATGGGTCCCAGCAACAAGGCCTGATCAGGTACCCAAGTACAAGAAATAAACTAGATGAAGGAAACAAGCCTTCAATCTAGGAAAAGATGTCCTAGAGAAAGGAACAAGAAAGAGCAAGAAGCATCTCTGAAGCATGTAGCTGTAAACTCTGTCAGAAGAGACTGCTGGAACCCCCACTGAAGTGCATGACCAGGTAGAGAAGATAATGTCTGAAGAGCTGATCAATTGAACCAGGAAGTAATAGAACCAATAGGTGAACCCCCCCATAATGCTGAATAGGGAGAGGTGACAGGAACACAGAAATGCAATGCCAAAAATATTTGCAGAAAGCAGAACCAGGAACACCAACAGTGCAATAGGAGTATAAACATAGGATAAAGGGCGGTGTCACCAACACATAGCATGGGCTAAAGTCATGGAAGGTACGCTCAGTTGACAAAGGTGGATGAGCTTAAAATGACATAACATCATAACCCCCCATGGCACTTTATAACTGAGTGCGAGTATAAAAACACATAAGGTGTACAAGATCCCAGATATACAGAAGTAGGCACTTTATCACAGTGCATTTATAGAAAAAAGATGCAACAGTGGAGAAGCATACAAGCTCAGAAGTCAGAAAGAAGAGTGAGCTAGAAGATCAGAAGAAGAGATCCCAGAACCTGTAGAACCCAAGTAATCTGCCAGAGTGCAAAAATTGCCAAACTCAAAGGAGAGATAACCTGGAGCAGAATCTAGAAAAAATACCACTACAACTAAATAGTTCACTGAACCAACTTTTCAACGATATCTGGTTTGCCAAAAATGGAGTTCAGATGAGCAAGATATGGCTCCTAGAAGGCAAAAATAAATATCAGAATTCAATAGAAAACATGCTATCAAAATAGTAGAACCCAAAACCCTAACCTCCATCATTAGAAAGTTCTTAGAAAGAGCTTTTCGATGGTATATGGAAGTCAGAAAAAGACCCCCGGATGCTCAAAATAGAGCGAAAACAGTCCAGGAGGGTCAGAAAGGCCCCAACAAAATGGGTTTAAGCCCCTAGGGCTAAAACAAATTGGGCCCCCGGGTGCATGGCGCACGCAGGGGTTGAACCCAGAGCCCCAGGTCTCCCATAAGACCAGCCACTTGTAAAAAAAGGGCTGGAAGGGCTCGGGCGGTGTCAAACGGGCGGAGCGGTGGGGTTGAGCGCAGGGTGGTGGGGCCGCTGAGGTGGGCGGAGCGCCGAGCGGTGGGGCTGCAGAGCAGGGGCCGCAGAGTGAGGCCACGGAGGCTGCAGAGTGGGCCGGCGGGGCTAGGAGGCGGCGGTGGGTGGGCCGCAGGGGGTGGAGCCGGCCGGGCACTGGCCGGTTGCGATGGCGCGAAATAAAAATGCACTGCGCGCGTTGAAAATCATTAAAAAAATGATTTTTTTTGAAATTTTCTCAAAAATATGCCCATACAGCCCTAGAAGGGAAAAAAATTTCTCCTAGACGCTCTGGTGTCCAAATCGGATGTGCTTTATATGGATTCTAAGGTTTTTGGGCCTTTTGGACGCAACCGTGAGGTTAGTTTTGGTCCAAAGTGCCCCAAAAAACAAAGACCCCCCAGAACCAATGAAAAATACCAGAAAAGACTGGAGAACTTCAAACCCTCGCTTGCTTCAACAAAACAAGAACAACCAGCTGCAGAATGGCTCTGATACCATGTTGGATTAGGCTGAAAGCTAATCTCCCAAGAACACCTGCATGCACATCTGTCACAAAGTAGAAGCAAAGATAGAAGAGAGAAGAAGCTATGGCGGCCAAAAATCCAGAGACATGATATCCATGTTGAAAGAATAAACTTCTATTATCAACAAACTGAATACAAAATAATCTCCTTAATGAAATGCAAAGAAGTGAATCCTTATAAAAGGAATCACGAAACCCTAAAAGGGAAACCCTAAGGTTAGCTAGAGCAAGCTAGAGTGAATAGGTGAGTTAGTAATTAGATCATAATGATTTAATTAATAACCCGATAGACTATTACTCTAACAAGAACATCACTTGTGAAGAACCTAAATACAAGTTTTGTCTAGAGGTTGTTTCACAAATCGACGACACCAGTGCATTTTCAAGCATACCACCTAGGGTTTTGTTGATCGAGGATGTCCGAGCATATATCCACTGCAAAGTTGTAGAAATCAGAGATCTGGAAGTTGAGAGAGCTTACAAGAAGCTTTGCACAGATGGAACCATCAAGGACAAACATAAACATATCGAGGTGAAAGGGAAGAAAAATCCTCTAATGTTCCTGAAGGAGTTTAAAACTGAGTGGATTAGGTTAGTGCTTAGTAGAGTGCATGACTAAAAGATGTGGCTGGACAAGCCAAAATATATCACTAGGGATGTGATACACGAAGTGACCGGTTATCCAATAAATAACAAGGCCAAGGCACTTTAACACCCTCCTCTCCCTAAAATTGAGAAGATGATAGGTGCAGAATGGGATGAAAGAGGATTGAAGGTAAACTTCATCAAAGACCCAAAACTGAAATTTGGTGCATGCGTATTGGGATACAAGATATTCCAAGCCAGCATGATGAATAGTATTGCATGCAGAGTAGTAGACACTGCTCACAAGATTATAAAGAAGGGATTACAGTTGGATTTATCTGAGATTATAAGAAATCAATTGGAGGAGAACATGAGGACCATTAGATCAATGCAATCTAACTCATGTAAGTTTGGTTCACTTCTCATGTGCATATTTTTCTACTTTCAAGAAATTTTCCCATCTGTCGGTAATGTCAACTGGAACACTACCCAACCAGTGACAATTCAAATCAGTGAATTCATTAAGTCACTGGGTGACAACTTTACATAAGTTATGGATGAATATTTCACTAGATTCAAGGACAAAATGTAGAAAAGGATGAAGATACAAGAACAACTGGTAGAAAAAAATAAAGCTAAAATTTATTTTATGGTGGACACCGATGCCACCTTGATAAAACCAGCTATACCAAGGACAACATGGTTAGCACCACTTGACTATGAGATCAACATAGATCAAGCCACCAATACTATTGAAGCATTATTAAATGAACCATTAGACAAATCATTACCAAGGTTTGGAAACTATGAAGAGGCTAAGGTAAGAATAAAGATCGGCCTAGTAGTGAAGAAAATTGAAAGAAAGAAGGATAAAATGGTAAAGACACTTAAGAAAAAGTTGTCGGTCAATGAAGAAGAAACAAAACAACAAGAAGCCACCAAGAGACAGTCACCCATTGGTGAAGGTGAACAAGTGAGTGAATCCAAATCAACAGAGTCTGATGCACCACCCCCAAAGAAGCCAAGAACTACTAGTGCATCTAGGACAAGGAGTCAGACAACAAAAGATGCAAGTTCATCACCGGTTAAGAAAGGATAAGTGAGGACTTACAAGAGGAAGCCTCAAATCAGGAAAACATCAGAGCCAAAGAGGAGAAAAATACTAATCCAAAGCAAGGAAGATATAGAAGACACTGAACAAGATGAACAACCTATAAAGAAAAAAGTTCCTACTACAATTGATGAAATTGCTGCATCAATCATCAGGTTAGGTTCAATATTTGAGCCCAAGATTAGAAAATGGCTAACTCTAATCCCGAGGATCAGAACAAGATATAAGAAGCCATCATCAAGACAATGTATATTTTCAAATATATACTTACACAGTTTGAAAATAAGATGCCACAATAACTTCTAAACAGGTTATTGTCAAGGTGGACATTTGCATTAAATTCTAAAAAAAAGATAAGGGAAAGATCCCTAGTTTTTGTTATGCCACCCAAGTCCAAAATGGAAGAAATTGAAGAAATGATGAAGTTACATTCAAAGAAGTTCTCAAAAAAATTGAGAGCCTACAAAGTACTACATGGAAGCTTAATTGAGATTTAAAAAGAAAGCAAGGATGCTTGGAGACAAATACTCAATGTACCTAAAGAGGACACAAGCCCCGAGAGAGTATTAGAACTTACTGACAAGCCTCACAATGAAGAAACAAAGGCTATACCGAGCCTAAAGCACATTCTTATAAATGATAACGAGGATGTCAATTTAGTTGGATTGAACATAGAAGAAAGAAAAGAAATGGATGACATACCTTAGATTTTGTAGTCATTAGGAGATACAACAGATGTCACAATTCAAGATGTGACAATAATAGATATCACTGAAGATCCTACCAATAAAGTTAATAAGATGAAGATGTCACTGTTACCTCCAAGCAATCCAAGGAACATGGCACAACAACGGATGCTGCACAGGTTAATATACCAGGACAAATTCCATTATTGATACAAGATATCAATATCATCTCACAAAAGGAGAAGTCACCCAAGCTTGATGCAAGCATACCCGAGGATAAGGGTGAAGAGGAACAGAAAAACACAACCGATGAACACAAAGAAAAAGATGGAGAGAAGAAAGCTAAAGGTGAAGAAGAGAAGCAAGGTTATGCCACTTCAAGAGTTACCAAAGGAGAAGCTGCAGTTAAAGCTAAGGTTGATGTGGAGACGTCCACACCAAACTAGTAGGTAGACACTGAGCAGCAGATAAAAGACACTAAGCCCCCAAAGCCTTCATCAAGTACATCAGACCAAGAAAAGGAACTTTCTATGGTAGTGCATACAGGTACCTCCACTACACTTTCAAAGAAAAGAAGAAGAAGAAGAAGAAGAAGAATAAGAATCCATTCACCTTGGAATAAATCATTGAAATACCAGACTTTGATCTGAGGACATTGGATCCAGAGTCACTTACAAAGTATGCAAAAATTTGTAAAAGGTAAGCTATCCAAGATAAGCTTAAAAAGGAAATAAAGGACACACAGGTACTAGAAACCACAAAGGACATACTACTGCAAATTGTACCTGATACCGACATTGATCAAAATTCTCCTATACTTGATCAATAAGCTATTCTTACCAAAGCCATCACATCAGAGAATGTGGATGCCGAGAAGGAAATAGAAGAACGTGCAGAGAAAAATTATCAATACAAACTGACAGAGAAAATCAGCCAAGAAGTGGTAGAGAACAAGGTAAAGATATCTTAACTAGTCAATGAATTGGAACCAATCATTTCAGAATCTATAACCTTAGTTCATAATTTATGCACAATAGAGAAATTCACTAAGGATACTAGTGAGAAGATTTCACTGATAGATGAAGATCTAAATGCTAGTGCACAAGGTCTTACAACCATTGAAAATGCAATCAAGTTGCATTATGAAAATATTATGGAAGTTAAAAGGTTGAGACTTGAGAATTTAGAGGCAAAATCAAAATTTAGATATGAGATAACTAAGCTTCAAGCTCTACTCCTACAAAATCTCACATTACTGCAACAACATATAACTTCGGCAAGACAATTGATTGCCACCCTGGAGATGTATGTCACTGAAAATATATATGATATGCATGCAAGAACAAAATTGGAGCACATGGACCTGGAAAACCTTAAGGAGAAGTGGGATAAAATGATGGAAGACATGCAGAACTCCCATTCCCACATTTTTGACAAGTTGTAAGTATGACACCTTTGTCATTATTATCAAAAAAGGGGGAAATAATATGTGACAAAGAGAGAAATAAGATAAAAGGGAGAAATAAGGTGAAAGGGGGAAATAGTATAAAGGAAAGTGTATATACATGTACATATACTATATCGACATGCACATAGGGGGAGTCATGCTGACAAGGTGAACACATGGTGTATATACTAAACATTTTAGTTTTGCACATATTGGTTTTTGATACTAATGGAAAAGGGGGAGATTGATGACATATTTTTCCATTAGTATGCAAAGGAAACAATTTTGAACCATCGGTACATAATCACCGAAAGATAGGTTTATAGTGCAACTCAACATAGAAGTTAACAGAGGTCACTGAAAATGTTCAGTACTAAGGAACCCGACAGATAGATCACTATGCAAATCGATAACATAATTCACAGAGGAACCTGACAGAAGTTTACTGTGTAACCCAAGAGAACAAACCGATAGACAAAGAAACCCGAGAGGAAAGTCTATGGTGAACATGGACAGGAAGACTAAAGAGAAACCCAAGCACCAGTCTACCGAGAGACAATTTTATTTCGAGAAATGTGGATCTGACTTACACGTCAGATAAAACACTAAAGTTTTATATTTAGCTTAAAACTTAGCTTTAAATCCATTTCTTTAGGGACAAGTAAAGTAATTGTAATTTTTTTAATCGGTCTAACTGATTGAAAACATGCAAACTAGGAGATCAAGGTTAAGTTTTAAACCTTTGATCATAGAGTTCTCATTGTAAAGCGTGAAACTTATTTAGGTCAAATTCATTGTATAAATAAATGTGTAATCAATCAGAACAAAATGATGTGATGATGATTGTAGCCATAGAGACATCTATGGATTAGAGACAAAGTTTTATGTAGAGGGACAACAAAAGATGAAATCTGTTATAAAGAACAAGATCCAAGGCTACCGAGTAGAACAAAGGTATTAATCAGTCACTATAGGTGATAAATTATATTGTGAACCTTAAAGGATCTATACTCAGCAATTCTAGATTGAATATACTCAGGTCAATAAGTATTTTTGACTATATTCTAACAAGTGTAGCAAATAGAAGAAATCCTTTGAGAAGGTGGATTTAACAATCCTTTTGTAAATCTCTTAACCGAGTGCACACTAAACAGTGTTGCTAAAGCTCTTTAAAAAATTAGAAATTAACCACTCTAAACATGTTACTCCTAATAGAGTAAGATCATCAGAAGTGATCAAACTTGTAAGCATTAACCAACCCCTTCCATTCTGCAGATAGTGAAGTTTTGTGGGTTTCATCCCCACCGCAGTTTTTACCTTCTAACAGGGATTTTCTGCGTTACCAAATCTTGTATCATGTGTCAATACATTTCATGAATGTTTATATGAATATTTACATGAAAATTAAGTTTATGAATTGTTATTACATGCATAAAGAAAGAATAACACACATGGTCGGTAATGCAAGGATTTGATTACTAAAGGATTAAGGTTAATTGAATTTTTTTTAAGGGTACTGATTCACCCCTCTCCTCTCAATACACACCATTCCATTATTCCAACACTACTTTGGAGAGATCCTCAAAAAAAAAATTGATATGTCTCAAATGACAGGATATTAAGATGATTATTTCATAGTTTACTTCATATTTCATTTTTAATCCTTTGGGTAAATTATTCAGTTTCACACATACATAAATGTCAACTTATTGTAAATCTAGTAAACCTACCATTTTTATCTCTTATTGAAAAATAAATAATAACTCTGGGTGATGCAAGATTTCTCTTACCTCTTAGATGCTCCTACATTAAACACTTGGAGTAATTTGAGAAGCAACCTTGACACATGTCAAGTGCTTTAGGAAAATTAGGATGATCAACCTCTACTTAGATACCTATGAAAAATCTTCAACACGACTTCCTTTACTTTTAACCAAGTATTCTTCATATTTCCCATTTCTTATATATTGGCCCACATGGATGTCTTAAATGTCTTTTATCTCCCTCTTCTTTGAAGTAGATGATGAAATATTCCCCTATTTTTTTATTGGTCCATCCTCCATGTCTCCTTCATGATATTTTGTTAAATAAAAAATATTGAACACAAAAGAGATGTTTAATCCACTAAAAAACTCTACCTTATATGAATTTCCTAAATCATGCTTATCGAGGATTCTACATACTTTGATTGCACTTATTTAGGTGCGAGCCTCTTAGGGATCAACACATATGTTATGTTTGGTCATAATCTAAAATGTTAAGTCACCAAATTAACCTATAGATTTACATCTCAAAATATAAAATTTATTTAACAATATATTTCTATTTACCAAATAAATATCTATATAAAAAAAAACTAATTAATTAATAACTAACACACACACACACACACACACACACACACACACACACACATGAAAATAACAAAACATTATAAAAAACTTAATAAATAATAACTAAAAAAACATAAAATAAAATTATTAAAACTAAACTTTAAACAATTTCTATTATATGTATATTTTTAAAATGATATTAAAAAAATAAACTATTGGGGAGGGTTAACTCCCCGCGAGCTTACTGCCCTGCGGGCCCCTCACCCCGCGGTCCCCACAGTGGGGAATTGAGGGTCTGCACCGCAGTACTTGTGATGGTACCACCACAGAGTCTGCAATGGTCCCGCAGCCCCCACAGTGGTGGGGTGTCCATCGAGGTGGACAACGGTACCACCGCTGCCACAGCGGTGGGCCCCTCCATAGAGGTGATTATTTTTATTTTTATTTTTAATTTTTTTTAAACATTTTTATTTTAAAAAATACATTTTTTAATACTTAATTTCTTTTAATACATATTTTTAAAAATTTATTTCTTTTTATAAAAATTAAGAAGAAAAGCACTATATATATATTTGATTTAATACTATTTCTTTAAAAACGAGACATGCATTACTCCATTTTATTTTATTTATTTATTTTACACATGCATGCTTAACAAAATTTAAAACTAGGGGAATTTATTTGATTGATTCTCTCTTCATGCATGCGATTTAAACTAAGAATACAATTTAACCCCATTTATGTTTTCATGCAGATCTAGGTTTGAAGGCAAAAAAGATTCCAATCTAGGTAAATGAAACATGTATCTCAATTTTGTAATTACATCCAAAACCCTAACTAAGAAAACAAGCATAATCCCCTCTTCGAAAATTGACAAATTTAATGAAATTCCTAATGTTCAAAGAACATATTTAAAACCCTAATGGTAATTCTCAAAAACTAAAACATTCAAATGAAACCCTAATGCCCATTTAACAAACAGATAATTCAGTGAAACCCTTAAGCCCAAAAATTACAAATATGATAGAAACACAGGAAGGAAAAACCACATATATGATTCAATAACCTACTACACAACTTTAACCAATCAAACACCCAATATCAAACAAAGAAGTTTCAGACACAGGATCCCAACAATCCAAATGTATAGAAGACATGGATCTGGACAGCTAGAATTAACAAGTTTTCAAAATCCTACTTAATAACTGATGAGAAGATTCAATACAATCCTGAAGCCAAAGCACGAATCCAAAATACTCCTAAGCATTCAACAAATTCTTTAGCCTCTTGAATTCTCCTTCCACCTGATTGAACTGCCTCCAAATCACTTTCAATTCAGATATATATAGAAAATCAGGTAATTAGGTTTACAAAAGTGCAAGCCTAATTAGGAATATTAATTATTAATTAAAAATTAAAAGAAATATTTTAATTTCAATTTCACTTAAAACAATGCACAACTTAACTTTAAAATCTAAAAAAAAATAAAGTCATAAATAAAAAATCATGAGAATATTTTAATTAAATTAAATAAATTAATCATGCAACTTAAAGTAATATTTAATATTTCAATTTGTACAATTAACTATAGTTTTTGAATTTAATATTTATTAAATCTCAATTATTAAATTAAGACTTAATAATTAAATCAATTAATTAAATATAGGCATTTAATTAATACTTAATTATTACATAGTCATCTATTTAATATATTAATGTTTTAACTTTATTCAAGGTGCAATAATTAACATCAATATTTACCATAAATAATCATTAAACAAACAAGTGAAAACAATCATAAATCCAACTAAAAACTATCTAAACATAAGAACAACTGAAACAAAAACAACACACACACACATAAAGGCTCAAGAATCCATGTCACCTTGACAGATTCTTGTCCAGTTATAGGAAAAAATAAGGGTTTGGAGTAGGGATTTAGGCCTAAATATTATCTCCCCTCTTTTACCATTGAGACATTATGATAGGCCATGCTCACTCCTGCTAATTCAGGGAAGAGGTTGCCCAGTGATAATCCTTAAAGGATCATAAGTTGTCATTAGTATACAAGGAAACCATCTTTGGACCATCGATTACATGATCACCGAGTGACAACATTCAGCCTAGCGCAAAGGTCACTGAAATAGTCAAGTGTAGAGGTCACCGAAAATGTCTTAGCACAGTGATCACCGAAATTAGTGAACACCAATAGCACTATCACTGATAGAAAGTTCAAAGAGTAAACCAAGAGCACAGCTCATAGAGTAATCTACAAAGTAACCTGAGCAACAGTCTACCGAGAGATAGTTTTATTCCTGAGAAAAGTGGATCTGAGATACACGTCAGCTAAAGAAATTTAGTTTTAAACTAGCTTTATGCTTTGCTAGAAAAAAATTTCTTAAGGATCAAGAAAAGCATAAGTAATATTTTTAATCAGTCTAACTGATTGTAAACATGCAAACTAGGAGATCAAGGTCAAGTTGTAAACCTTTGATCATAGAGTTTTTATTGTAAAGCATGAAAACTAATTAGGTCAAAACCTTTGTATATATAGATATATAATCAATCAACAACATGATGATTGTAGTCAGAGAAGATGTATATTGATCAAAAAGAGAGTTTCATGCAGAAGGACACAAAAGGAAAAATTCAGTTATGAAGAAGTAGATTCAAGGCTACCGAGCAGAATACAGGTATTATCCATCACAATAGGTGATACATATATTTTGTAAACTTAATGGATCTGTATTCAACAGTTCAAGATTGCAAGTTATTAGGTCATAAGTATTTTTGTCTACTCTCTAAAAATTGTAGCAAATAGAAGAAATCCTTCAAGAAGGCGGACTTAACAATCTTATTATAAATCTCTTAACCGAGTGCACATATACATTATGTTGCTAAAATCTCTTAACCAAGTAGACTTAACAAGTCTAACATGTTACTCCTAATAGGGTAAGTGTTACCCAAAATTCCCCATTTACATGTGAATTTTGGCTACAAGTGGAGAAAAATGTGCCTCCTACAAGGGTAGAGCCCAGCTTGTAGGATTCTGCATTATTTCCTAGTCTTAATCTTTCTCTCTGCAAATTTCTAAGCTCTCTATTTTACCCTAATTCATGAAAAATGGCCTAAGTATTGAAAACCCTATAAAAATTTGGTATAAACCCTAGTTGGTTTGTGGCCTCTTCTATTTCTTCATTACCTTTTTCGAGTGACTTATGCTCTTTTAAGTCATGTGTGCATTTCAGTTTGCCCTTTAGTCTCTTAGTCGCGTAAGGAAAAATGAATATTCCATATCATTCAATGATCACAAGATTGCCTTTGTCATGCAGTCTCCTAAAGAAAAAGAATATCCTCTCAAGATATTGAGACTTAGCGTTGATCATCCGATCGAGATCTGATCTTACGGTGGTCGCTAAGTCTCCAGACGTAGCCCTCAGTTAACAAATGGTTCATAGATCTCGCGACCCAATTTGTTTTTCTAAAACCGCAGGTGTAACTTGAATTCGTGGCTGAGTCGAGTTAAGATCCTTTTGGTCACCAAGTCTTGAAATAAACTTAGAGTCAACCAAATGTTTCAGCGACTCAGTGATTTAAGAGTTTTATTTAATCAAGGTTAAGCTGGAATCAAAGCTAGGGTAATCAAGATCCAACTTGTAGGAGATGACATGTGAATGCCATATGGCAGATTTGCAGGGTTCAGAACAGTGACATGGTAGAATCTGTGGCTGAGATGGTCATAGAAATATGATAGAGTGACACATGGAAGTGAATGGGCCTAGGAATTATGTACTTAGTCACTAAGTCTCTAAAGAAAGTTAAAAGGTCAGCAAAGTTTATGAGATTTCGCATGGACTATTGATGAAAGAATGATCTTGTGGTTATCACTGAGTCTCATAAGGAAATTGTGGTTAGGAAAAATTATTAGAGATCACGAGACTCATCAGTTGCCAAGTCTCGATCAGAAACCCAAGGTAAAAGGTGAGTCAGGTTAAGATCATGACAGTCATGTAGTCTCCAAAGGAAATATAATATTCTTTAAATGATACGAGACTTCACGCTGATCGTCTAATCTCATTTTGATCTCGCGGTGGTCACGTAGTCTCCAAAGGAAATTAGAGTTAAGGGAATGTTATCCTGAATTAGTGACATAAAGGATTTCAAGCAACCGGAGATAAAAGGAAGTGGACCTAGGTCAGAAGGAGGTCATCAGAAATAAAGAGAGCGGTGGAGATCAATGACTGTGTTTTAAAAGTAAAGGTCAAAGATTCTTTAGGCCATTGATAAGATAATCTCATGCCACCTATGACCGTTTCTCATTCAAATATTTAAAAAAAATTTCAAAAGATTTGATCTTAGAGCTCACGACGGTGGCACAATATTTCAAGCTGCAGATAGAGAGATGGGTCGAGCCAACTTCTAAGGCTGCATTAATTATGACAAGGTGAAAGATATTTAAGGATATATCTAATCATCTCAGATATTTATACATGCGTTAATGAACAAAATTCATAGCACTAGGGTTTCTACATTGTTTATGCAAAATCTATTGTAACCCTAATTTCGAAAGAAATAGATTGTTTCCTGAGCCTGCATGCTAGAGGAACATGTATATAAGTTAGTGTAAAGAAGAAAAATATGGATAGGGTTTTGAACCATAGAGAATTACACATAAAATATACCCTATGCCTCCATTAATAATCTTACATTTAATTATATATTGATAAGGGGTGTAAATATGGAAATGATTGCAAAGGAAAATTGAATAAAATACATACCTCAAAAAAAAAACTGCTAAAAACCCTGTCAGATAGTCTCCAAAAACATTGATTTCCATGCTCCTAATCTAAAATTGTGAGATCTACAAAACCCAAAAATATTTTTCTTTTCTGAGAGAGTTCAATTTTGACCTAGTTGAGAATGTCGACCTTGACCTAGAATTTCCGATTGTGACCTAGGGCATAACCAACCTAAAATATCTCAGACTAAAATTCTATTTTCAGATCCCAAAATTTTTCTGAAGAGGGTATCTAGATCTATACTCTGATCTTCTATTCTGAACCTGTACCTTCAAGAAAAATGGTTTTTTGTTGGGGGGAGGGGTTTTCCCTAGTCAAACCCTGATTTTGGAATTAACCTTATAATATAATTGAAATTGCATAAATAAACAAAGAAAATAGAACAATTCACCTTGCTTATGTAGAAGCCCTTGTGGTAGATTTGAATCCGTGGATCCACAAGTATGTATGCACCAAATGGATATAGAATGTAACATGTTAGATGTAGGATATCTCAAATCAATTGCTTGAAGATCTTCAACACCAATCTTGAATGGATCTTGTGTAATACCTACCCCTTTGTTTGTCTGTCTATGTTAGTTTCTGATATCTTTTATACCATAATATGTGTGTGTTGGATTTTCAGGTGATTTTAAGGATAATCATGCTTTACTTTTTATTATGCTATTGATCCATGATTAGTTGTATTATATAAGCTATTTGTATATGACGTATGATTATTTCATAGTGGTTTTGACTATGTTAGGATTTCATTTTGATTATGGTTTTATGACAATACTGACCCTATATTTATATGCACATGGATCATTTATATGCTTTTCATTTCTATCTGTTGTGTTTGGTATGGTATGGGATAGAGTCGTAGTTACTTACTTCGGTGAGATCCACATGATAAACTAGTCTCAACCATTGTTTTCTATACTGCATGGATATATGCTCATCTTTGTGACGACAGGTTTGCAGGTACCAGGCTACGTCTTCCCTGAATTGGCAGGAGTGAGCATGCCCTATCGTAGTATCTCAATGGTAAGAGAGGGGAGATAATATTCAGGTCCAAATCCATACCCTAAACCTTTACTTTGTCCTAGAACTAGGCAAGAATCTGATTGACTACCCTAGTGTTTGAATCC
>MU223543.1:1538650-1561851 GCA_018584345.1 Thuja plicata | reverse complement strand
GGAGGCCAGGGTCAAGAGGTACTACTAGGGTTACCTTCAAGGTTGGACTTATGTGATGACACTTCCCTATATACAGCTTAGGTTATCCTATGTGTGTCAGTTGTATTTGGTGTTGTTTTGTATTCTTTGCTTTGGTTTAGATTGCTTCTAGGATCTTCCTTTGCATTGAAGTATAAGGTCATGTATACCTTGTTTGTATTCTTGTTGTATACCCCGTGTGATGGGCCTGTTACTATCTCCTTAGCACGGTGGGAGTGGACCTTTGGTTCCACGTGGTTGGGTGGTAGTAATTCTTATTACCATTGAGATTCCGACGAATTCTTCATCATGCTTGGATGTTCCTTGTTGCAGTTTTATCTTCATGATCTTTTGGAGACTTGCTAAATTACTTGAGTTGTGTATTTGTACCATATGTTTATATTGGTTATCATCCTTTGGTGGATGAATTGTATTGTTACATACCCTGCGACTTGTGCAGTGGATGTTGATTATGTAGTGTACCTTATGGTATCAGTTGTATATGTAATCTTTATTATGAGATGTATGTTATTGGTTTCAGATTATGTAACCTTTATGTCAGTACTTTTTTATTGTAATCGTAGATTAGTTTGTCTAAGTAATTCTATGTCAAGGAACCCTTGAGGAATGTTAATCATGTATGAGTTGTATTTCATGTACGTCATGTACTTTATTGTGTTGCTTTCGTGTTGTTATTAATATTGTTTGTAAACATTAAAAAAAAAATTTATTTCGTGAACTTAGTGTCGTGTTTAGGTTAAGTTCTCTTGGGTTCCCCGGTGGGGCATTACATCTTGGAATAGAAAGAAGCTTGGAGGAATGTGGATGGAGAAATATTCAACAAGAGGGCTCCATAGAGCTTGAATCCTTCAATATCTACCAATGGATCTCCTTGATGAATTGAATGATTGAATGCTTGAGTGCTTGAATGCTGGAGAGTAGATGATTGCATCAATAGATTCTTGCTTCAAATCTTGCTTCTTTAGCTCGCACTTAGATTTCACCTCTTGAGATTTAGAGAAAATGAGAGGAGAAGGCTTCCTTATATACAAACCTAGGGTACAATCCTCTAGAGAAACCTACATAGGAGAATTAAATTCCAATTAGACCTATACCCCTATAAGTGGACATATATTAAATATAATTTAAGAGTCATCATTTTGGAATCCAAAATAGCTGACCCGAAAGCGGGAATTAAACTTTTCCGAAGCCCGAGATCCAAAAATCCTAGAAATTTGGAATCTGGACAAAAAGTCAAAAAAAGGTCAATTGTGACCTAGGTCAAGGTCAAGGTTGACCTTGACCTAGGTCAAGGGTGAGTTAAACCTTAACCTAGGTCAAGGGTGAGGTTGACCTCGACCCAGAAAGGTTGATTTTGACCCCGAGGTCAAAAATCTTAGTTTCCAAATTAAGGTGTCAGAAATAGGCTAGAAAAAGTGGGAAATGGGGCAGAATAGGGGATCAATTTAGATCCAAGTTAGAGACCCATTCAAGGTGCTTGAAATGACCCCAAACCACTTACTCGAAAGGATAAACTAGTCTACAATGGAAGTGCTTCCATTTTCAAACTATTCATTTAGCCCCCACTTTAGCAAGAGTATGGACTCGATGCAAACTCCTGGTAAAGGAGATCATGAAGAAAATAAAATATTATTGAAATCAAAAGGGTCAAAGAAATCCTCAAGCCCCCAAGGACTTAAGTCTTTATCAACCCTAATATCATGATAAGAGAGACATCACTTGTCAAAGAGAAAAAGAGAGAGGGTGTGATTAGCTTGCCCGGTAAGATGTGTGTATCTCATTGTGAATCACAAAAAGGATAGGATGGACCACCAAGAAAGAACTTGATAGTAACCCCATAAAGTTATGCGCCTTATGGAAACCTTGTGCATGTATGTAGTGCATCTTATGATGGCTTTTATGAAGTACCCATAGATCCATATCCTTATATCACCATGGAATACATTTGTAAAATGCGTATCTCTTCAGGATTTAGAAACTTATGTGCATTACCTTCTAAGGATTTAACATATTGAATTGTAATTGAATGCATATCTCTTTAGCACGAAGGAGTTTAGGCAAATTAAATTCTTGGTCAAATTCCTTCATAGGGTCATCATGTTTTGAAGTGTTATTTGAGATGTTAACATTGATGTGTTGTTGCGGATTAAATCCCAATCCATAAGAATTCTAATTCCCCCCATTCTTTAAGGGCATTTGAATTCCTTTTTTATGCTTACCACATCCTTGACCATGGAATCCATGTTTAACTAGTAAATGATAACCAGGACCATAACGAGAAGCCATATCAGAAGGAGTCAATGGAACTTCAGTAGTCACTATGTTATTACTAGTAGGTTTGATAGATTCATAGTGGGTAGAAGTAGCGACAAATTTATTACGAAGGGCATTAGAAGTAGAAGAAAAAGATCATTGTTCAAACTCTCTTTGTGGATTCATAAAATCAAGATTAGAAACCTTATACTCTCAAATAAAGGTAGGATTAAAATCGAAGGTTCCCCAATCATCTCCAGGAAGAGCATTAGAGGAAGAAGGATTACTATTAGTAATAGGATTATTGTGGGTTTGAATATTCAAACAAGGATTTGGTGCATCATCCGCATGAAGTGTATACACCATGTTGTTGTGAATAAACTTGACTTTACGGTGAAGGGTGGAAGGAACAACATGCATCTCATGAAACCAAGGTCTACCCAATAGTAAGTTATAATTAAGAGGTCCAGGAATAACATGAAAAGGAGTATTCAAGATGACTGGACCTACTTTGATAAGTAAGGTAATGATGCCTAAAGTGTTTTTATCAATATTATCAAAGCCACATATAGGATTATTATCAGGTTGAATAGTTGAAAGATTGGATTTAATTGCTTTGAGCATGTCCATGCTAAAAATATTAAGCCCAGATCCATTATCAATCAAGGTCTTACGAATGACACTCTTATTGATAGTAACAACAACCATAAGGGCATCATATCACTTCTAAACTTCTTTAGAAGGTAAATCCTTTTGAGTAAATACAATGTCAGGAGGACCCGGGGTAACATGCATGCATTGTAAGAAGGCATTGATGTCATCTTGGTTAGGAGGTAGAGTGGGAAGATTTTATAGATATTTTAGCAAGGCTTCATGATAGGTAGGTGAATTTTGAAGAATCTCCCATAAAGAAATATTGGCAAGGGTATTACATAATTGGTTTATCAAATCATACTCCTTTCTAGGAAGATGGAGCAGAGGAGGAAGAATGGGTTGAGAAGGTGGTAAAGAAGTAGGAACCACCAGATTAGGTTGAGGATTATTCCTTGTACAATAAGTGTGAGCTATTGAATCTTTATCAATGATAGACTCTAAAGACTCCATAGGTTTACCTTTGATAGTAATGCGAGGACAACCTTTAATAGTCAACAAGGGTTTTGGATAAATCATGTTAGTTGTCTCAACACTACAAACAGGTTCACAAGAAGGAAGCAAAGAATACATCCTAGGAGGAGATGAGGTAGGATCTTGATTCTCCATAAGATCATCACTAAAAGGGAGAGCTTTAAGGGAATTCATATCATTCTCCGCTAATGCCTCATCACTAGAAGGAATCCCAAATGGAGGAAAAGCATCTATAATGTCTTCTTCTTTCTCCAGAATGTCTGCATAAGGGGAGTGTGTTTTTGAAAATGAGTCACCATCATGTATGAATATGTCATCCATTAATAAATCATCCTCTTGTATTAAATAATCTTCCCAAGGAGGGGATAAATCAATGTATTTATCCAAGGGTTCATTCCAAAAAGTAGAATCATCCATAATGGCTTCATGAGGAAGAGAGTAATCAACATCCTAATCCAGAGGTTCATCCCAAATAGGAGGATTAGCATGCCTATCAATAAAACACATTGTAGGAGTGCCTAAATATTGATCCCTAAATGGGAAAGAATTATGTTCTAAAGTAGGCTCATAGAAAAAACATATATTAGGAGAAGAATTAATATCAATCCTTAATTCATCTCCATAAAGAGAAAGATTAGAGTCATCTTCTTGTGCTAATATATCCTTACAAGGTAATACAAGAGAATACAAAGCAACATAAAACACACTAAATGAAGTCTTTCTAGGTGTATCAATGTTGTATGAAGGTAACCATGTACACACCGTATGGTAAAGGTCAATTGGAGAGGTTGTGGAGGAGGATGAAATAGGAATAGGATCAATGGAGATCTCATTCAAGCCATTTTCATCCTCACTTCCATGTACCTCATTAGGGGTTCTATCCTTTTTCTCAAGAAAAGCCTCATCAAAGAATTCAAAACAAAAATCATACATGTTGAACACAAAGTAACATTACAAGCATGAAAAATGTAAACATTTTTGTATTTTTTAAGAAATTTGTGATTTTTTATTTATTTTTGACATATAAATGCAAGAGCATAAAATAAATCTAGTTTTAAATGCATGTAATATCTAACATAAGATTCAAATCTAACACCAAAATGAAAGAGTTGTCTATCGCGGGTTCACCAAAATGTAAAGAAGAAAAATATGGATAGGGTTTTGAACAATAGAGATTTGAACAATAGAGATTTGAACATAAAAGATACCCTATGCCTCCATTAATAATCTTACATTTAATTGTATATTGATAAGGGGTGTAAATATGGAAATGATTGCAAAGGAAAATGGATTAAAATACGTACTTCCAAAAATGAACCTATAGAAAACCCTGTCAGACACTCTCCAAAACTGTTGATTTTCACAATCCTAAAATGAAACTACGAGATCTACAAAACCCAAAAATATTTTTCTTTTCTAAGAAATTTAAATTTTGACCTAGTTGAGAATGTCGAACTTGACCCAAAATTTCCGATTGTGACCTAGGGAAGAATCGACCTAAAAAGTCTCAAACTGAAATTATGTTTTTGGATCTCAGAAGTTTGCCGAAGAGGGTATCCAGATCTGTGCTCCGATCTTCTATTCTAAACCTATACCTATAAGAAAAATGGTTTTTTGTTGGGGGGAGGGGTTTTCCTTGGTCAAACCCCAATTTTGGAATTAACTTTATAATATAATTGAAATTGCATAAATAAACAAAGCAAATAGAACAATTCACCTTGCTTATGTAGAAGCCCTTATGGAAAATTTGAATCTGTGGATCTACAAGTATGTATGCACCAAATGGATGTAGAATGTAAATTATCAGATGTAGGATGTCTCAAATCAATTGCTTGAAGATCTTCAACACTAATCTTGAATGGATCTTGGAATAGGAAGAAGCTTCGAGGAATGTGGATGGAGAAATCTTCAGCAAGAGGGCTCCATAGAGCTTGAATCCTTCAATGGCTACCAATGGATCTCCTTGATGAATTAAATGATTGAATACTTGAGTGATTGAATGCTTGATTGCTTAAATTCTTGAGAGTAGATGATTTCTTCAATAGATTCTTGCTTCAAATCTTGCTTCTTAGCTTGCACTTAGATTTCACCTCTTGAGACTTAGAGAAAATGAGAGGAGAAGGCTTCCTTGTATACAAATCTAGGGCACAATCCTCTAGACAGGCCTACATATGAGAATTGAATTCCCATTAGACCTATACCCCTAGAAGTGGACCTATATTAAATATAATTTAAGAGTCATCATTTTGGAACCCAAAAAAGATGACCCAGAAGCGGGAATTAAACTTTTTCGAAGTCCGAGATTTAGAAATCCTAAAAATCTAGAATCTGGAAAAAAAGTCATAAAAAGATCAATTGTGACCTAGGTCAAGGTTGAGGTCAACCTTTACCCAGAAAGGTCTATTTTGACCCTGAGGTCAAAAATCTCAATTTCTAGTTTAAGGTGTCAGAAACATGCTGGAAAAAGTGGGAAATGGGGCAGAATAGGGGAAAAATCCAGATCCAAGTCATATACCCATTCAAGGTGCTTGACATGATCTCAAACCACTCACTCAGAAGGCTAAACCGGTCTATAATGGAAGTGCTTCCTTTTTTCAACTATACAGTTAGTTTTCAATCTTTTTAGACTAGAGTTTTTCTAGTTGGCGCAAGATTTTCTGTGGCATTTTCTCTGCCCCTCAAATCTTCACTTCTTGTAATATTTCATTGAAATAAAGGTTCTGTAGGAGCTTGCTATGGCATTTTCTCTACCTTCAAGCTTTTCTTTATCTATATTTCTCTTATTGAAATATATATAGTTGCTTATGCTAGATAAATCTTAGAGTTCTAAAGCCTTTCTTCCTTTCAACATCTTTGTGTACTACCGTGTGTGATTTGATTTAGGTTACCTTGTGAATTTTGTTCATCCCTGGCTACTTTTTCTCACTCCTATGCCTATTTTCTGAAGTGAATGTTTGTTTGCAGGTCACAGTCTATGTCTAACTTTGCTAGGGAATGTTATTTCTTGTGAAATTTGTTCTTTCCTCCAATACCCTCTTTCCATTCTAGACCTCTCTATGAAATACTTATGCAAGCCTGTTCAGAAAGATTGTGTTCTATTAGATCTGAGAAACTTCATGCTAGTTTGGTTACTGTGTCATATTTTAAATTACCTTCAGTGTATCACCTAGTAGTATAATTTTCCTTCAGTCATTTCCCTTTCAAGCATCCCTTCTATCCCCTTTCCTTCAAAATTTACTTTTCATGTCAAAGAGAAGATTGGGTGATTAGCCAAGAGGAACCAACCTAGAATTCATAGGCTTCACTTTAAGTTAGCATAGGTCCCACAACCTCGAAGTGATTCCCATGTAATACTAGATTATCAAGACCAAGAGAGCTTGAATAAGGTGCAAATTTAGTGTATAACAGTTCTGGCACGCCCGGTGGGACTACTACTAAAAGAAGTGTATTTGCAAAGCTATGCTATCTCTGATATGTTGATTGCATGGTATTTTCCTAAAGAAGTTTCTTTTCAAAGCATATCTCGTGACTCTAATGGTGTAGAGAACAAAAGATCAGTCTTGTTCAAAATTTTATGAGAAAGGTTTAGACAAGGAGCTCAAAGCCCTCTGAGTTCTCACAGCTTCCTCTAATTAGAAGTTATTACATATCATCTCAAAGAGCATCCCCTATTAGGAGGGTTCAGTCTACACCTACTGCAGAAAGGAGACCTTTTCCTTTCCATTAAAGAAGGAGAGGAAGATCTCTAACTAGAAAGATACAAGAAGATTCAGCTCCACTACCTGAACCAAATACAACTCCCACAGTTTCTGCCTAGTAGATAACAACTCCTACAATGGAAAGATAGTTTGCCTTTGTACCATTAAATCAAGGAATTCCATTGAAATTTTCTCAACATCATGATGTTCCCTTGGCAGCACTTAAGAGTCTTCCTAAATTTATAGGAGAAGGACATACAACTGCATGTGAACACATAAGAGACATAGCCACCATATGCATCGTGCATCATATCACAGAAGAAGATGTGGCTACCAAGATTTTAGAAACCTCTTTCAAAGGTAAGGCCTTAGAATGGTTTAGAACTTTAGATATTGGTTTCATTGATTTATGGGATAGATTAGGAGAATCATTAAGCAAATATTTCAAGGATAAATTAGATCATTTGTCTCTGGTTGAGAAATTAACAACCATTAAGAGGGCTCCTCAAGAGAAAATGGAAGACTTTAATAATAGATTTCTTAAGACATGGAATGGAATTCCTATCTTAGTAAGGCCTACAATTGACCATGCCTTCCTATATTTCTTGAGAAGTCTGAATAGCAATATCTTTGTCATGATTCGATCTATGGGAGGTACATCATTGCCTCGGGCCTTTGACATTGCTGTTAGGGCTGAAAATTGTTTAATCCAATCAGGCATGATAGCCCCAAAGCCACCCATGCCTATTTTTCCCAATATTAAACCAAGCATGCCTTTGAGTATCCCTACATATACTCCCACACCCACTATAGTAGCACCTCAAGCCAACACTAGCTATGCGGAATCTAAAGCAGGCTTCTCCCAAGATCTGCAAGCAATGAAAAGTGACCAACAAGAAAGAAATAGATTATTACAAAGTGGTAAGCAAGAAATGACAAATCTGTTGCAGAATCTAACCAAAGAGTTGACCAATCTAAAGAAGCAAGGTCAAGGAAATAGACCACCCCTTTAGTCACAAACTCAAAGTCCCAACCAACAATACCAAAATTAGGGACCATCTTATCAGCAGAATAGGCCACCTTACCAAGGAAATTACTAAGGCCAAAGGTAGAACTTCAATCAGAGGCCATTCCAACCATACAATCCCACACCTCCTAGTTCTGCAAATCCAACAAAATATATAGTTCTGAGTCAGAATAATCTAGTCTTGGACAATGAATGGTGTTTTCCTTGCAATTAGCCACATAATTAGGCTACATGCTCAAATAGATGGATGAACCAAGCATTGATGGTTCAAAATGCCTCACATACTCAATCAGAGGCTTATTCTAAGGAGTCAGTTCCTCAGTAAGAAGCATAACATAATGAGACTGATCTCTTGAATTGGTAGTAGCAGGACTTCAATGGAGTAAATGTTCAATCCTCTATAGCAGCCAACACTCGGTCTAGGAGAAGAGCTCAAGACATGGATCAAACAAGAGATGGAGCTAAAGCTACTACATCTACAGACACATCATATCCTTTTGTTCCTAGCATACTAAAGAAGACTCCCATAATTCCAGTCAAAGAAGGCCAATTTTCCAAGGAGGTCAAGCCTATCATAGTAAAGACACACCAAAGAATACACACCACAGTGCCTTTCAACATTATAGATAATATGAAGAAGGAAAATGTCACTATGTCTATGTGGGAATCCTTGGCTATTCCAGGACAACCTAAAATATTAAAGAAAGAAATGACTGAAGAGATAATTCCTCAGTAGTCTACAAAGGAAGCTGCTAAGCCAGTGTTGGTCAACACTAATCAAAAGAAGGAGACTTCAAATAGAAACTTCAAGGTAGATTCCATACAAGGTAGGAATGTGAAACCACCTCCCCTTTATGTATCATTAATTATTGGAAAATCTTTAGTACATAATTATATGGTACATAGTGGGGCTACTAGTTCTGTAATGCTAAAAAAAGTAGCTGACCAATTGGGACTTAAATATGAACCTTACCAAAAGAAGGTGACCCAACTTGATGGTTCTTCAGTAAACACCATAGGTTTGGCCAAGGAAACAAGCTTGATTCTCCATGCAAGCCCCAATTTTTCTATCCTACTTGACATATACATCATAGACCTCCCTGCCTTATTTGCCATATGTTTATCAAGGGAGTTTACAGTCAAGATAGGAGGCTATCTTTCTTGTGACTAGTATCATATGCTTTTCCATACTAGATATGGAACTAAGGTTACTATCAAGTCTAAAACATTGGCAGCACACCACATAGAACCTTATGTGTCCAATGTACTCAATACAAGCTACCTAGCACTTGACAGTAATGATTTCCCAATCATCAGAGAAGAAAAAACTAAGATAGAAGATATCCTTGATATCTATCTAGATGAGATTGAATTAGAAAGATCCTCAGAAGCCCAAGCCAACTTTATTTGGGATGTTGGTTTGGGAAACTATTTGGTACAAGAGCATGAATCCATAGAGCCAAATCTTCTCAAAATAGATACTGAGTCAAAAGATCAGGGCAATCAAGTTTGGGAGATATTCTTTGATGGTGCTAGAAGAAGACATGGCTTTGGTGGTGGTGCTATGCTAATCTCTCCAAAGGGGGAAAAATATTATACTTCTTTTAGATTCAATTTTTCTTGCACTAGCAATAGTGCTGAATATGAGAGCTTAGTGAATGGATTGGAGTGGGATAGAAAAAGAGGGATTAAATCCCTAAAGGTTTATGGTGATAGTGAGATAGTTGTCAGTCAAGTGAGAGGGATAAGTGCAACCAAAAGTGACATGATGAGAGCATAAAATAATATATTTTGGGATGCAATTTAAAATTTCAATGCTTCTGATATTATTGCAATTCCTAGAAAATTGAATCAGAATGCAGACAAATTAGCTACTGTTGGATCCCAATATGATATCCCCAATAAAATTTCAATAAAAAAGGATCAAAAACATATCAAAGTAGTTGTCAGGCATTCTATTCCTAATAATGATGTTAATTGGAAAGTATTTGACAATGATGAGAAAATTTTGCAGTTCTTGTTTGAAGAAGATGTCTTTTCAGAGCACAACCAAGACAGATTGATGCAGAACTATGGTGAGCAAGTGGTAAAAATTAAATAAAATAAAATTCCAAAAGGAATTATCACCTTGGAATCCGTCTTCAACAAAGATTACCAAGCACAAAAGAGTAAGGTTGGCCTAGTAGTTCAACAAGAACATTGCACTGACCTAGAGCTAGAGCTAGGTAAAAGCTTGAAATTTGGGAAGATTAATACTGATTCATAGAAACAAGCTTATGTCCAATTATTTCAAGAATTCAGTGATATATTTAATTGGAAATATGAAGATCTCAAAGGTTTCAACCCATCACCTTCTCAGCATACAATCGAATTGAAACCAAATGCCAAACTGGTAAGACAAAAGAAAAGACCTGTCAACCCCAAGCTTGAGCCACTTATGCATAAAGAGGTGCTCAAACTAATAGAAAGTGGTATTATTTACCCCATCAAACATACCAATTGGGTTTCCAACCTTGTTCTTGTTAGGAAGAAGAATGGGGTACTAAGGTTGTGTGTTTATTTTAGGGATCTAAACAGAGCACCCCTAAAGGATCTCCATCCATTGCCATCTATGGAACAAATTTTACGGCTTGTTTCTAGATCAGAACACTTTTCACTATTGGATGGATATTCAGGATAAAATTAGATCCTAGTTCATGAAGAAGATTGATACAAGACTACATTTACAACCAAATGGGGAACCATGGATTATAAAAATATGCCTTTTGGTTTGTCAAATGCAGGTGCTACTTTTCAAAAGGAAATGGATATGGCCTTTAAGAGCCTCATGTTCAAGTTTGTACTGGTCTATTTAGATGATATAACTATATATTCTAAACATGCAGCAGGCCATATCAAACATCTAAGGGAAATATTCGAAAGGTGTAGAGAGTTTGGGGTTTCCCTTAATCCCAAGAAATGTGTGTTTGTAGTCCATGAAGGAAAAATGTTGGGATATATTGTATGCAAACAAGGAATTATAGTGGACCCTAGAAGGATTGCAGCTATTCTAGAGTTACCTCTACCAACTCATAAGAAAAGTCTTCAATCTTTCATAGGAAGGATTAATTTCTTTATTCTAATATGGCCTAATATTATAGATTTATTAGAGCCTTCAACAACTATGCTAAAAAAGAACTCAGTTTTTAGCTAGAGCAAAGAAGGGAAGGCTAATTTTCAAGCTATCAAAGAATCTCTAACAGAGGCTCCTTCCCTATTGAACCCTGATTTAAGTAAGGATTTTATCCTTTATGCTTATGGAGGCCCTGATGCCATATCTGCAATACTAATTCAAGAGAACTCTAAAGGATTGGAGTAGCCTATTGCTTTCTTTAGAAAAGGCCTAGAGGAGTATGAACAGAGATACTCTTTTGTAGAGAAACATGTAATTGTTGTGGTAAAAATTCTTAAAAGGTTTAGATATCTATTAACTCACAACAAGGTGCAATTGAGAGTTACTCATCCTAGTGTCAAAGAGTTCTTGCTTTCTAAGGACCTGAATGAAAAAAGAGTTGGTTGGATTACCAAAGTTATGGCATATGACATTGATATTTGAATCACTAAGCTGGTTAGAGGAAGAGGTCTTTGTGAGAATTTGACAAGGGATGAAGATTCAAAAAATCTAGAACAAGAAAATGCATCTCTGGTTGTGCATTCGACAGAAGAACATGCCAAGGTAGCAGGTTGGTTGCCTAACATGGTTCATTTTTTGAAGACAGGTGAATGTCCTACAAATTTAGATTTAGCTAAGAGAAGATATTATAGATTGCAATTTATCCCCTTTGTGTTGATTGATAATATTCTTTTTAGAAAGGATCATAATGGTGTTCTTTTAAGATGCATAGATTCAGATCAAGTGGAAAGTATCATGAATGAGTTTCATGATGGATCTTCTAGAGGTCATTTTTCTCCCAGGACCACTGCTTTTAAGATCATGAGGGGTGGATACTATTGGCCATCTATCTTTAAGGATATTCATGATCATGTGAGAAAATGCATAAAGTGTGCCATGTTTGCAGGAAAAGAAAAACTTGCAGCTCTACCCCTCCAACCAATCGAAATAGAGAAACCTTTCATGAAATGGGGCATTGATTTTATAGGCCTAATTAATCCTCCATCTAGTATAGGACATAAGTGGATCATAACTGCAATGGATTATTTTAGTAGATGGATAGAAGCTATTGCACTAAAAGAGGCCAATGAGAATGCTATCTTGAGCTTTTACGATGACATCATTCATAGATTTGGCACTCCAGATTCTATCATATCAGATAATGCACTTGCATTCACAGGCCTCAGAGTGAATGAATGGGCACTCAGGAATGGTATTTATCTGAATACTAGTTCCAACTATTATCCCCATGGTAATGGCTTAGCAGAGTCTACAAATAAGAACTTGATAAGAATAATCAAGAAGACCTTGCAAGAAAATCAAAGAGACTAGCATTCCAAGCTCAGGTCTTCCTTATGGCTAGATAGGATAACCCCAAAGAAAATCATTCGGAATTCTCCTTATATGCTGGTATATGGAAAAGAGGCTAGATTATCTATTTCAATAGAGTTACCAACACTGGACCTTGCCACACAATTTGTTCTCTTTGAAGAAGGAGATCCCTTACAAGTAAGATATGCTCAACTCATGGAGCTGAAAGAGATCATAAATAAGTCTATGCAAACCATGGAATTCCAGCACATGCAAACTAAGAAGAATTTTGATAAGAGAGCTAGAGCCATAAATTTCAATGTTGGAGATATTATCCTCAAGTGGGATGAATACAAGTCCAAGCCTGGTAGACATTCAAAGTTTGATTCCTTTTGGGGTGGACCATCTTTAATCACAGAGTGAAAGGAACATAATCCATCTCAATTATCAACTCTTGGAGGAGATGCCTTGCTGATACCAGTAAATGGTTTCCATCTCAAGCCCTGTTTCAAGGTTTGTCCCACTCTATAATTAGTTTCCTTCTTTTCTTTCTTTCTAGGTTTAGTTTCCTACTTTCCTTGAAGTTATCGTGCATAGTTAGTGGTTCCTCCTCCTGGTTTCAATCCATTTTTCCTAGAAAAGGTTTCATGTTCTCCAAAGATGACTCCATGCCCAATAAATTTTAAGGCCACTGGTTTAGATGTCTACCAGGCTGACATCTAGCAGAAATCACGAAGAATGTTACCCAAAATTTCTCATTTACATGTGAATTTTGGCTACAAGTGGAGAAAATTGTGGCTCCCACAAGGGTAGATCCCAACTTGTAGGATTCTGCATTATTTCCTGGTCTTAATCTTTCTCTCTGCAAATTTCTAGGCTATATGTTTTACCCTAATTCATGAAAAAAGGCCTAAGTATTGAAAACCCTATAAAAATTTGGTATAAACCCTAGTTGGTTTGCGACCTCTTCTATTTCTTCATTACCTTTTCTGAGCGACTTAATTTCTTTTAAGTCATGTGCACATTTCAGTTTGCCCTTTAGTCGGTTAGCCGCACAAGGGAAAAGAAATATTCCATATCATTCAGTGATCATGAGATTGCCTTTGTCGCACAATCTCCCAAAGAAAAGGAATATCCTCTAAGGCTATTGAGACTTAGTGTCGATCATCTGATCAAGATCTGATCTTACGGTGGTCGCTATGTCTCTAGACGTAGCCCTCAGTTAACAAATGGTTTAGAGATCTCGTGACCCAATGTGTTTTTCTAAAACCGTAGGTGTAACTTGAATTCATGGCTGAGTTGAGTTAAGATCCTTTCGGTCACCAAGTCTTGAAATAAACCCAAAGTCAATCAAAATTTTTAGTGACTCAGTGATTAAAGAGTTTCAGTTAATCAAGGTTAAGATGGAACCAAAGCTAGCGTAATCGAGATCCAACTTGTAGGAGATGACACATGAATGCCATGTGGAAGATTTGCAGGGGTTAGAATAGTGACAGGGTAGAATTTATGGCTGAGATGGTCATAGAAAAATGATAGAGTGACACATGGCAGTGAATGGGCCTAGACATTATGTACTTAGTCGCTAAGTCTCTAAAGAAAGTCAAATGGTCAGTGAAGTTTATGAGATTTCACGCGGACCATCGATGCAAAAATGATCTTGCAGTTATTGCTAAGTCTCATAAGGAAATCATGGTTAGGAAAAATGATCAGAGATCATGAGACTCCTCAGTTTCCAAGTATTGATAAGAAACCCAAGGTAAAAGGTGAGTCAGGTTAAGATCATGGCAGTTGCATAGTCCCAAAAGGAAATAAAATATTCTTTTAATGGTACGAGACTTTGCACTGAACGTCCGATCTCATTTTTATCTCATGGTGGTCACATAGTCTCCAAAGGAAATCAAATTTAAGGGAATGTTATCCCAAATCAGTGACATAAAGGATTTTAGGAAACCAGAGTTAAAAGGAAGTGGACCTGGGTTAGAAGCAGGTCAACATAAACAAAGAGAGCGTTGGAGATCAATGACTGTGTTTTAAAAGAAAAGGTCAAAGATTCTTTGGGCCATTGATAAGATAATATCACACCACCTATGACCTTTTCTCATTCAAATATTTAAAAAAAATTCAAAAGATCTGATCTTAGAGCTCACGGCAGTGGCATAATATTTTAAGCTGCAGAAAGAGAGATGGGTTGAGCCAGCTTCTTAGGCTGCATTTATGGCAAGGTGAAAGATATTTAAGGATATATCTAATCATATCAGATATTTCTACATGCATTAATGAATAGAATTGATAGCATTATGGTTTCTTCATTATTTATGCAAAATCTATTGTAACCCTAATTTCTAAAGAAATAGATTGTTTCCTGAGCTTGCGTGCTAGAGGAACATGTATATAAGTTAGTTTTCAAGATTTTTAGCTTAGAGTTTTTCCAGTTGGCACAAGATTTTCTATGGAATTTTATCTGCCTCTCAAATCTTCACTTCTTGTAATCTTTCATTGAAATATAGATTTTGTAGGAGCTTTTTGTGGCATTTTCTCTACCCTCAAGCTTTTCTTTATCTGTATTTCTCTTACTAAAATATGTATAGTTTCTTATGCTAGAGAAATCTTAGAGTTATAGAGCCTTTCTTCCTTTCAGCATCTCTATTTACTACTGTGTGTGATTTTTTTAGGTTACCCTGTGGATTTTTTTCATCCCTGGATACTTTGTCTCACTCCTATACCTATTTTCTAAAGTGAATGTCTGTTTTCAGGTCCTAATCTATGTCTAACTTTGCTTGGGAATGTTATTGCCTATGAAATTTTTTCTTTCCTCCAATACCCTCTTTCCATTCTATACCTCTCTATGAAATACTTATGCAAGCATGTTCAAAAATATTGTGTTCTATTAGATCTAAGAAACTTCATGCTAGTTTGGTTATTGTGTCATATTTCAAATTACCTTTGATGTATCACCTAGTAGGATAATTTGCCTTCAGTCATTTCCATTTCAAGCATTCCTTCTATCCCTTTTCCTTAAAAATTTAGTTTTCATGTCAAAGAGCAGATTAGTTGATTATCCAAGAGGAACTGACCTAGAATCTGGAGGCTTCACTTCAAGTTAGCTTAGGTCACACAACCTCGAAGTGATTCCCATGTTATAATAGATTATCAAGACCAAGAGAGCTTGAATAGGGTGCAAATTTAGTGTATAACAGTAAGATCATCAAAAGTGATCACACTTGTAGCCTTAACCAACACCTTTCATTCTGCAGATAGTGAAGCTTTGTGGGTTTCATCCCCACCGCAATTTTTACCTTCTAATAGGGGTTTTATGCGTTAGAAATTCTTTTTTCATGTGTAACTATGTTTCATGAATGTTTCTATGATTGTTTACATGGAATTACATTTATGTTATGATATTACATGCATAAGGTAGTAAAACAATAATAGTCGGTAATGCAAGAAAACATTACTAAGGTTATTTGATAAAAAAATTTAAGGGTACTAATTCACCCCTCCCCCCTTAGTAAACTCCATTCAATTATTCCAACAATTGGTATCAGAGCTAGATCTCTTATTTTGAAAATTTTAATCACTTGAGAGAAAAAATCATACAATGGAAAGGTATAAGCTTGATAAGAATATTGAGAATCTAAAATCAGAGATATAGATTTTCTTTGAGAAATACAAAGAAGAAAGAATTATTGGTTGAAAGAAAAGTCATGTCATCTCGCTACAATGAAACTGACTATCATGAAGAAGAGATACCTAATTTATTTGATTCACTGGGATCTGCATCTGGTAATACATCTGAAGGAAGCATTACAAGTCTGAATGAAATCAATCAACATCTAACTGAACAAGTAAAGGTATTGTAGATCACTCAAGAGACACAAATGGTAAGAATGATTGATGTTATGAATAATGAAAGACAAGCTGAACAAGAAAGAACATTAGCTATTGATGACAGGAGAAGGATCACTGAAAAGATGCAAGAGAAAGAAACTGAGATATAGAGACTAACAAAACATCACCATGAGATCACCAATCAAATATTTCTTATGAGTCATGAGGCCAACCAAGTGAACATGGAACTTAATGGGAAATTGGAAGATATTGGTTGACTAAGAGAAGAAAATGAGAAACTAAAGCATGAAGTTAGGATTCAACAAACAACATAATGATATGATCAAGAAAGTTGAAGAAAGTACAAAAAGAATGGATGAATTTATGAATGGACAAAGAAGACTCAACAACAATACTGGTTTAGGGTATACCAAGCATGGAGAATCATCAAATCAATCTGATCAAAGGAATGTCTACACAAATCCAAGAGAAAAGAAGCAGTCATGCTATCACTGTGGAAAACCAGGCCACACATCAAATGTTTGTAGGAGCAAAGCTAAAGGTATTCCTAAATCTACTTCTACATTCATAGGTAATTGTTATAACTATAACAAGCATTGACACAAACCACATGAATGCTAATCTAAGGTGAAAAACCAAAGAAGGAATCCTACATGGAAAAATATTTCCCTACTTGCAAAATGCATGACCACACATCTCATGAATGTAGGAAAAAGAAAAAGAAAGTATGGAAACCTAAAGAGAAAAAAAAAAATTATAAACTGAGAAGAGTTAGTAACTCATATGTTTGGGATCACAACACATGGGTAAATTGCACAACATGTGACAGATATGGATACATAGCTACAAACTGCATGAGGAAATGGATATGAAGATAGAGGACCTTTACTAACCCTGGAATGACATGATTACACTATCATAAGGTTGGTCACCTAAGCAAGGACTACAAAGACTGAGTGATAAAGTCAAGCACTTTTACAAATGGAAATGCTATTGAAGATATCAGGAGAATGAGAAATCAAATGTGGAGGAAAGATTCAATCAAAGATGATGCTAGACCAAGCACCATAGTAGGTGACACCTCATCCAATGGATTTGGTGACTTCACTATCCCCATCTAAGAAAAACAAGTAAGTATGGAACTGCACTCTACAAAGTTATATTTTACATAAGTTCCAATATTCATTAATAATATGCTAAATTATCATGAATGGAGATGCACTATGGTATTACTTGTTATGATTTTGTGAATCCAATCTCCTCGGTTAATACATACAGAGCACTATCGGTGTACATATGAAAATCAACCAAGCTGTCAATATTAACCAAGCATCATCGGTAAACATGTGAAAGAAAATAAAGTCTTCGCTACATACCGAGCACCTTCGGTGAACATATGAAAAATACACCTAAGTTTTCACTTACCCTGAGCGTTGTATACTCACCGAGGATGAAGACTTTGGTATGATACCCAAGCATCTTTGTTTCATCGACCGAGTAGTAGTTGAAGCATTCAATGCATGAATTAGGCTATTTTCTATAAATAGGGAAACAAAGAGCTCATTCATTCACCAAGTGATAAAGTGAAAACAACAGAGCAAAGAAGAGAGAATATGAGCAACAAGATTGCATAACAATTCACAAGAAATTCAAAGGCTACTCTGATAGATTTCAACCATCCATAGCAAAGATCAAGTGTGTATCTAGACTCATCAAGCTAACGGTTTATTTACAAGAAGCCCTAAATATTTCATGAACAATGGCAACTACGTCGCGAGTCTCAAAGATAAAGAACACAAAGGACAAGAAGATCAACCTGATTAAGAACTCAACCTTTGAGGAGCCTAACTATAAGTTTTTCCTTGAGGTTTCTGCTCAACTCGATGACAAGGGAGAATTTTCAAGTATCCCTCCTAGGGTTTTGTTGGTTGAAGATATTCACGCATACATCCACTACAAGTTTGCAGAGATCAGAGATCTTGAGATTGAAGAATCTTACCAAAATATATGCAAGGATGGAAACTTGAAAGATGAACACAAGTACATTGAGGTGAAAGGGTTAACCAATGCCCTACTTTTCTTGAGAGAGTTCAAGACCGAATGGATATGCATTGTACTTAGTTAGGTACATGATAGAAAAATGTGGTTGGGTGAACCAAAGCCAATCACAAAGGATGTGATTCACAATGTAATTGGTTATCCAATAAATGAAAAGGATATAGCCCTAAAACACCCTCCACACACCGAGATCTAAAAACTAAATAAGGCAAAATGGGATAGAAGAGGATTTAAATTTAATACAATCACCGACCCTAAATATTGCAAAGATTGTGAAGAAGGGACTTCAACGGGAATTATCCAAGCTGCTACTGAAGAAATTGGAAGAAAAAATGAGGACAATTAGATCAGCCAGATATAATACATGTAAGTTCGGTTCCCTCATTATGTGCACATTCTTTTATTTTTAGAATTTATTCCCTTCTATCGTTAATGTCACTTGGGACACAACCCGACCAATAATTGCACAATTTAGTGAATTCATTAAGTCACTAGGGGATAACTTCACATCTAAAATAGATGCATACTTCACCACTTTCAAGGATAGAATGTAGAAGAGATTGAGAATCCCTACACAACTGGTTGAACAATACAATGATGATATATGTTTTATAGTGGACACTGATACAACACTTATCAAACCAGTTGTACCAAGAATAATGTGGTTACCACCATTGGACTATGAGATCAACATTGATCAGGATACAAAGGCTATTGAAGCCTTACTAAATGAACCAATGGACAAATCATTGAGAAGATTTGGCACATATGAGGAAGCCAAGTCTAGAATCAAGACTGGCTTAGTAGTGAATAAGATAGACCAAAAGAAGACAAAAATAATAAATACTCTTCAAAATAAGCTTTTGGTAAATGATGAAGAGTTGGAACAAGATGTCACCGAGGGACAGTCACCCATTGGTGAAGGAAAAGAGTTAAGTGACTCTGAGTCTATTGAATCAGATGCACCACCAGCCAAGAAGACAAGAACTACTGAAGTGATGGCTGCATAAAGAACCAGGAGTATGACTACAAAAGAGGCAGACTCACTAGTAGTAAAGAAAGGTACTATGAGGACTTATCAGAAAAGAAAGCCTCAAACTGGGAAATTAGTACCGAGGCAAAGAAGGGGATATATAAGAGGAAAAGAAGACAAGGATGATACTACCAGGGATGAAAGAGAACAAAGGATCAAAGAAGAAAAGGCCAAGATACCGAAGACAAATGATGAAGTTGTAGAGTCAATCATCAATATAGGCAACTTATCACATCACAAGATTAGAAAATGGCTAACCTTGTCTCCCGAGAATCAGAATAAGATAGAAGAGGCCATAATTAAGGCAATGGTTTCATACAAGTATGTACCTATACAATTCAACAAGAATATTCCACAAGAGCTCAATGAAAAAATATCAGAAAGATGGACATATGACTTGTTACTATTTCTTTAAAAATTAGACATACATTACTCCATTTTATTTTATTTATTTATTTTACACATGCATGCTTAACAAAATTTAAATCTAGGGGAATTTATTTGATTTATTCTCTCTTCATGCATGCGATTTAAACTAAGAATACAATTTAACCCCATTTTCATGCAGATTTGGGTTTGCAGGAAAAAAGGATTCCAATTTGGGTAAATGAAACATGTATCTTGGTTTTTAAATTAGAACATCCAAAACCCTAACTAAGAAAACAAGCATAATCCCCTCTTCAAAAATTGACAAATTTAATGAAATTCCTAATTTTCAAAGCACATATTTGAAACCCTAATGGTAATTCTAAAAAACTAAAACATTCAAATGAAAACCTAAAGCCCATTTAACAAACTAGATAATTCAATGAAACCTTTAAGCCCCAAAATTACAAATCTTATAGAAATACAGGAAGGTAAAACCATAGATATGATTCAATAACACCCAATATCAAACAAGGAAGTTTCAGACACAAGATCCCAACAATCCAGATGCATAGAAGAGAGGGATCTGGATAGCTGCAATTAACAAGTTTTCAAAATCCTACCTTAATAACTGATGAGAAGATTCAATACAATCCCGAAGCCAAAGCATGAATCCAAAATACTCCTAAGCTTTCAAAAAAATCTTTAGCCTCCTGAATTTTCCTTCCACCTGATTGAACTGCCTCCAAATGACTTTCAATTCAGATATATAGAAAATTGGATAATTAGGTTTACAAAAGTGCAACCCTAATTAGGAATAGTAAGTATTAATTAAAAATTAAAAGAAATATTTTAATTTCAATTTCACTTAAAACAATACACAACTTAACTTTAAAATCTAAAAAGAAACAAAGTCATAACTAAAAAAGCATGAGAATATTTTAATTAAATTAAATAAATTAATCATGCAACTTAAAGTTGCAACCACCTAAATTTGGTTTGTTCCAACTATGGACCCTATTTTCTCTAAGTATGATCATACCCTCAATTATGTCCAAACGACCATGTTACTGCTTGGCATAATTCTTCAAATCAATTTAATATCCTAGGTGATTTTTATCACTAAATTATATTAACTATTATAGCCATATGATTTAAACCAAATTCAAACCAATTAAATCAAACCAAAATCAAACATGGCTATAGTATTTAATTATAAAGGAATTAAATAAATCCCTAAATCAATTATCCACTTGCAAAATAACCCATTCCCCTAGCCTATTTAATTTAATTAAAATGGCTATAGTCCCCTAATTATTAAAAACAATTTCATTGTTTAAATAATTAATTCCTATGTTTTTAAATGAATTAAATAAGTTTATTTCATTTATTAATATTCCCCTAAACCCCAACCTAACCTATCTCAACCACTTCTACCCTGGGTTGTAACCCTTCTCAACCCATTCACCCATACTAATCTAATCCTAATCCTAATTCTAGTCCTAACCCACCTCCTAATGTTGTCACATTCCATTAGGGAATGTTTAACAACTCAAACCACTTAAGAAAGTCCACTTTCTCAAGCTTGACTTCCTTAAGGTCCACCTTCTCAAGCCATCCTCTTACACCCTCTCTTGCTTCTTTAGGGCTTTCATTAATGCCTTATTAATGAAAATACCTTAAGTCCATGCCTCCTCCATACCTCTTTAATGCCCAAGGCATTAATGCTTCTTACACCTCCATTAATGAGGTCCTCACCTCATTAATTCACCTTGTCTCCCTTGTCTTTCTCCCATTCTTCTATAAATAGAAGCCATTTTTTAGAGTAAAAGAGCCTTCATCTTAGATTAAAAATACATTGTTATGCTGTTGGATTAATCCTAGACTAGTATTTCACTTCTTATTTCATGCTTTTTCATTGTTATTATTCACATGCTTAGAGCTAGAATGCTTGTTTATTATCTTTTTAGATTATTTTAAACTAAAAATCCTTCATGCTAGGTTGTATTCGTCACTGATTGTAGCATATTTTGACGGCTAATATGTTACTAATCACACTCTTCCTAGTTAGCAGGAAATAGGTCGATATTAGTGGGTTTTGTATGCTTTATCTAACCTTTCGAGCTAATGAAATGACTTATTGAGTGTTTGTGTCTTTCTCAACAGGTTCCAAAATACACACGCACAAAAGTAATATTTAATAATTCAATTTGCACAATTAACTAGAGTTTTCAAATTTAATATTTATTAAATCTCAATTATTAAATTAAGATTTAATAATTAAATTAATTAATTAAATATAGGTATTTAATTAATATTTAATTATTAAATAGTCATATATTTAATATATTAATGTTTTAAATTTATCCAAGGTGCAATAATTAACATCAATATTTACCATAACTAATCATTAAACAAATAAGCCAAAAGCATCATAAATCCAACTAAAAACTATCGAAACATAAAAACAACTGAAACAGAAACAACAAGCACACACATAAAGGCTCAAGAATCCACGTCACCTTGACAGATTCAGATAGGATATTCAGTCACATTCTTGTCCACTTCTAGGAAAAAATAAGGGTTTAGGGTTAGGGATTTAGGCCTGAATATTATCTCCCCTCTTTTACCATTGAGACATTGTGATAGAGCACGCTCACTCCTGCCAATTCAAGGAAGATGTTGCTGGGTACCTGCAAACCTGTCATCACAAAGACGAACACACATACATATAGTATAACAAATAATGGTTGAGACCAATACATTTGTTGGAAATGAGTTGAGTAACTGAGAGGGGAGGGGTGAATCAGTTACCACAAAAACAAATCCAATTCCCTTAGATGTCTTAAATAAATCAATCATTATTGCTCGGTTAACATAGATATTTCACTGTCACTCGGTTAACATAGAAAATTTTAAGCTATTAACAATGATTATCTTTAGTAATTAATTGCAAAAACATAAATCATATAGAAAATGAAATGTACATAGATAACACCAAGATTTAACATGGAAACCCAATATGGGAAAAACCACCAATAGCAACTAGTCACTATTTCACTCTTCTAAAGTGAGCCCTGTTAGGAGCCAACCCTGTTAAAGGTTACAATAACACATTGTTAGGTGTGACTTGGTTAGAGGATTTAATCACACTATAAGGAGTGGCCTTGTGAAAGGTCTTCAAACACTTCAATGTAGAAATGTCACCTTGTTAGAGGATTTACAAAAGACTGTTAAGTCTACTCTGTTAAGAGATTTTAATCACTGTTACAATTGTTAGAGAGTAACAAT
>MU223543.1:1497490-1516254 GCA_018584345.1 Thuja plicata | reverse complement strand
AGTCCTTCAACCCAATAAGCATTATCACATTTGATTCCTTCAGTAAGAGAAATACAACCTTTACCTTTTACATAGCAGGGTTCATCATTCCCAAAACTAACACTCCCACCATCATAGTGTTCAAGATTCTCAAATTTGGTTTTATCACCAGTCATGTGGTGAGAACAACCACTATCAATTATCTAGGTGTCATTCTTACTTATATGAGAATATATTTTTGTCTTTTCATTGTCTTCACTATCTAACTCATCCTTAATTGCAATGTAAACCATTTCATCTTCATCTTCATCACTATCAAAATCTTTAGCAATATAACAAGATTTCTTACCTTTGTCTTTGTAGTTTTTGTATCTTTTGTAATCTTTCTTTCCTTTATACTTGTTGAACTTTTTCTCACCTTTGTCTTCCTTGTTCGGACATTTAGCATCAATGTGACCAACCTCATCACATGAAAATAAAATTAATGGTCTTATTCCTTTGTATTGTCCTTTTCCTTTTGCAGCTCTCCTTGCAAGTAATGCTTCAATGATTTCATGATCCTCATCATCAGAATCATCATCACTATCACTGTCAATATATTTTCCTTTCATCTTTCCAAGGTCTAATTTAGATTTGAATGTTGACTCAAGATTTCTAGGATTAGGGGAATAATTATCAAAGTTATCCAACTCAAATGTTGATAATCTTACAATCAATCCATCTAGAGTTATGTCATTACTGCATCTCATCTCTTGAATAGCTGAAACTCTAATTGCATAGATAGGAAGTAAAGTTCTTAATACCTTGCTGACTACTATTTTGTCTTCAATTGTTCCACCAAAAGCTCTGATTGCACTAACACTTTTCTTGATTCTTTCACTATATTTTGTAATTTTTTCTCCTTCTTTCACTTTCATCATATCAAATTGACCTCTGAGATTTTCTTCTTTGGCTCTCTTTACATTTAAATCTCCTCCATAGATATCATGCAGTTTTTTCCACATATCAAATGCAGTAGGGCAGTCCTTGGCTTCATCAAATTCAGAATAGCTAAGTGCAGAAGCTATATCAATCATCATTATGTTATGATACTTAATTTCCACCATATGATCCACAGACATAGGTCTCGGTGGTTCCATATACTTGTGATCCAGGAATTGAAAACCAGTATCTCCACTAGTAGATAGATTTAGCCTCATCATATCTTTCCATGTAGCGAAGTTATCCTTGTTAAGCTTAGGGATCTCCCTTCTGTAAGACATCTATGATGTTTAGATTAGGCCTTTAAACCTTCCCTGTAAGCACTTGAAGTTTTGATACCAATTGTTGGAAATGAGTTGAGTAACTGAGAGGGGAGGGGTAAATCAGTTACCACAAAAAAAAATCCAAGTCCCTTAGATGTCTTAATTAAATCAGTCACTATTGCTTAGTTAACATAGATATTTCACTGTCACTCGGTTAACATAGAAAATTTTAAGATATTAACTGTGATTATCTTTAGTAATTAATTGTAGAAACATAAACCCTAAAGTGAATTAAATGTACACAGATAACACCAAGATTTAACATGGAAAACCAATATGGGAAAAACCACCAATAGAAACTAGTCACTATTTTTCACTCTTCTAAAGTGAGCCCTATTAGGAGCCAATCCTGTTAAAGGTTACAATAACACACTGTTAGGTGTGACTTGGTTAGAGGATTTAATCACCCTGTAAGGAGTGGCTTTGTGAAAGGTCTTCAAACACTTCAATGTAGAACAATCCCCTTGTTAGAGGATTTACAAAAGACTATTAAGTCTACTTTGTTAAGAGATTTTAATCACCGTTACAATTGTTAGATAGTAAAAATGGATTGACCTGTTTTCATAAGCAACTATCTTTGCTGATTCAGATCTTTATTCTAGATTAAGTACTTGATCCTCACTGATCGGATGTTTTGTTGTAGTCCTCTATATTTTGTCTTCAATCAGAATCCCATTTGATTTTTCCTTCACTCTTCATATCACACTTCACATGCAATTCCACATCACCACTATTATCTCACTCAATTCAATCCAAACTTGACCTTATATATATATGTTAAGCCTTGTCAAGCCGAACTTGACATCCTTCCAAATAAATAATAAAACTCATGTTTTTCGGCTGAATATAACTAATTATCCATAAGATATAATCCACTGTTAGTCGGCTGACACTAACTATTTTGCTCGGTCAAAACTGAAATCCTTCAATGCTCAACCAACACTGTAATGCCTGAGTGAACTCCGTTAGAAATAAAAAACACTTTGGTCATCTTAAATGCCTAAGAGAGCTTGATAGACACTGACTGTGCTTGGATAGGATTAGAAATTTGTGTAAACATCACTATACTTGTGTAGACATCAATGACAATACACAATTGAATAATTTTCATCGACAACATCATGTGGATTTCACCAGAGAAAGTAACTATGACTCTATCCCATACCATATCAAACACATCAAACAGAAATGTAAAACATACAAATGATCCATGTGCACATAATATAATGTCAGTACTGTCAGTAAACCTATAATCAAAATTATATCATAACATATAAATAAACATCATAAAATAATTATAAATCCATATGTAACACATAATATAACACAACTATCCAATGGATCAATAATATAATAAAAATTAATACATGAACATCCTCAAAACCAACTAATATAACCATGCACACCTGGAAAATCCTAAAAGAGTTCGACAACTAAAACTGAAAAGAAAACTAAGGGGTGGGTATTACATTAAGCTTCACCGAACAAGAAAATTATTTGCGAGATCAGAAAGCACAAAACTGGCCAGAAAACATGAAGAATAGTACAGTCCCATCAATAATATGCAAGATATCATACATGAAAAAAACAAATAAAGTGCAAACCTAAGGGAAGGTTCAACATGATTCCATGAACACGCTAGAGGGGTTGCATCTACAATGGATCCAAACTGAACTAACGCAAAAAGAAACTCAGAGATTGATCAAACAAGAAAAATAGGAAAATAAATATTTTTGGTTGATGCAATATTTCCAAGAACCCAAGATGCTCTTGCATCACATCTGTAGTTTTGTTGGTAGCATTTTCAATGCTCTTCAAGAAATTATTAAAATCCATATGCCTAAAATAAGTATTTGTAATCTTTCTGTGGAGATTACCGAGTTTGGAAGGTGGACCATATCCTTTAAATTTGTACTTTATTGGTAATGGTGTAGACATACCTTGAATATATGCATCCACAAAAACCTTAGTCAACATAACTTTATCGAAAACAAAAAAAATTAACCTATGAAAGAAAATTAACTAACTGTAGTAAGCAAGAAATCTACCACTAAGCTACACTTAAAAAACTAAAACAAAGGAATAAATACAAACAAAACATTAAAATCTAATGAAAAATAACACTAAAAACTAAAGAAACAAGCCCCTAAAAGCAAAAAAAAATCCATAGCTATGTGATTCACATAATTTTTGGGTTATGAGCCTTAATTACTCATTTTGGGGTTTTGGGGCCCACAAACCCCGATGCTCTGATCAATTCACATCAAAATATTTTTAAACCCATAGACATTAGGGTTTTGGGGTCTCATATCCTTAAGACCCTTTCAATTTTTTGGGGTTCTGATTCCCCAATACCCCAATTGGTGTCAAATTTGTTGTGAAATGGTATGGGAATCTTCAAGGTTTCAAAACCCCAATTCCCTTTTTGGGTTTTCAAGGTTCGAAGACCCCAAAATTACAAGAGGATAATTTAGTCTATTAGCGAGATTGGGGGGAATAATTTCCATTTTGTGAAGTTTTTGATGATGGCATCAACTTTGCAAACCTGGTTCTAACTAGTTTTGCAACTCCAATTTGGGCAAAAAACATGTGTCACAAATGCTTATGAGATTAGCGCATTGTTGAAGGATTTATAATTATTGGGTTTCTACCTTATCTAAATAGTCAAACACCAAAGAGAAAGAAAACAACAAAACAAGAAAGATAAAAAAATAAAAAAAATAGCGAAACCCTAAGGCAGAGAAAGGAAAACTGGAAAACCTTACCTACAACTAGAGGAAAAAAAACATTTTCTATGCATGAAGATATCTCCTATGAAGATTAGAAACTTTCTCAAAACTGGATACAAGAAAGAATAAGAGTGGCCGAAAGACTCGTTGGTTTCTCTGGCTTAGAGAAACCCCAAAAGTGAATCATGTACAACTGAGAAAATGATCGGTTAACTTTGCCTTTTATAGCCCTCAGCATCGGGTTGACATCACTCTGACATTTGACCCAAGGGTTGAGGATTGAAGTGTCAGGTATTACAACATCATGTTTTTGGGGATTCTTGGACCCTCACCAACCCTTCAACCCTACAAGCCTTATCTTAGATCAACATCACTTAAGCTACAAAGACTACAAGTTTCAGAGTTGCAGAGCTTTGGGGTACATGGGAAGTGTGACCTTCCCCAAACCCTGAAATCCTGAACTAATGGTTTTGTTTGTGAGATAAAGGGAACTAAATAGAAAAAAAAAAGACCAAAATAGAGAGAAAAAGAGAAAGAAGAGGATTCTTGACCCTAACCAAATAATTGTCTGACTATCGAAAGCCATTAAGCCCATAATTTAACTCACCAGGCACCTAACTGGAAAGGACCTAAGGATTTTTAAAAAAAAGAAAAAAGAAAAAGGAGGGTGTTTTGATTAGGCCAAGAAACTAAAAAAGTGGGGTGTGAGTTATGGAGGAAAAAAAATATCCCCAACAAAAGGAGAAATGACTAAGGCATTTCTTCATCACCATACAACTGTCAAATTAACCCAACACCAAAAAAAAAATGCCTATCCACCGGAGAAAGGGAACACCATTTCACGAGCTTCAAGATTAACATCTTTGCATAAGATTTATTGTTTGTGTTTTAGTGTATTGATTCCAACCAGACACTTCTACGAGGATCTCCCAAAAGGATGTAAGCAAGAGATCAAAATTTTACAAAATTGATCAATATTTCCACAAGATTTCTCTACTGCCATTCAGGCTTCCATAGCGTTGACAAATTTATCTATATTTCCTAGTCTAAACTTTCTCTTCTACTAGTCGGGAATCCATTGCCCTGATATAGGTTCCTAGAACACCCTTTTATTTTGACTAAGCACTTTTAAGTAGATTTATTTAAGCTTTAGGATTACTTAGCAACTTCTTTGCCTTTATCCCTTTATTTTGATATTTAGGATCACTTAGTAACCCTCTTGTCCTCCTTTCTTTGAGAATCTTCTTGATAATTTAGGATCACTTAGTAACCATTTTGTCTTCCTTTCTTTTTTTAGCATAGTCAGAATATAGGGTTCTAAAATCACGTGATCATACGAGCCAACATGGCTTATAATGACTCTGACCTACACCCAACTAAGAGACCACTCATTTCAAACCTTATTTTAAATGTATATATATATTGTGACATTAGATTTCTATCACTGAATATCATCAAGACATTCTAGTGAAACAAGTATTCCAATTCCATTTCCTAGGTATATCCTTCAGTGAGAGTGCATTCTCCTGAAGTTCTTACTAATAAATACCCCTTTCTTTTATCGAGAAAAAGTTGGGGTGCACCAATTTTTAGGAACAACCTCAACAAAACATTACCCGCTGACACAAAATAAAGGGAAAATAGAAAATAAAGGAAAATAAAATAAAAAAAATATGAAATAAAAGAAGAATATTGTAATTCAAACTAATATAATACAAGGGTGAGCTTCACCCCTCTATAGGATCCAAAATAATGTTCTAGGAATTGGTCATTGATAGGAAATGGAACCAAATCCCCATCTAGTGTACTAATCCTGAAAGTATTCCCCCCCAAAATATTTGCGATTTGATATGGGCTAGTGCACAATCTTTTGAATTTAGTGTAGCCACCTAGCTTTTCTTTAGCTTTGTCCTACATAAGGAAAATATCATAGAATCTGAAATCCTTCATAGTGGATCTTTATAAAAATAATATTTTTCAATAGCTTAGTGTTTTGACACATGATCTAAGGTTGTAGTTCATTTTTCTTCTAAATCTCAGAGACTCATAAGCCTAGTTTGAACCATTTCCTCACCCTCGACAAATCTGGTCATAAATTTAAAAGTATTGAGATTTCAGGTTTCATGGGGAAGATAGGTTCTAATCCATACAATAGCTTGTACGGTGATGTCCCCAAGGAATTTTTACTCTCGTTCTATCGGTACATAATGCATACTTAAGACACAAATTCCAATCTTTTGGGTTCTTATCAAGGAGATGTCTAATTATAGTAATCAAGTTCTTGTTTGTGGATTATGCCACATCATTTCCTCGTGGATAATAATTTGACAAAAACTTGAGTAATAACTTATTTTCAAATGCCAAGTGAAGTTGATGAAAAGGAAGGATCATTATCACATATCAAAAAGAAGGGCATGCCAAACCTTGTGATGATGAATTTTTCAAGGAACTTGGTAACAATTTCTGTAGTGCCCTTTTTGTAGGCTTGAGCCACAGCCCAGTGTGTAAAATAATTTGTTTTATCAAAATATACCTATGACCTATAGAAGATGGTGGGTTAATCATGCCAATAAAATCTAATCCCCATTGGCTGAGGGATGTACCTTGCAAACTGGTTGTAGAGGCATTATAGGACATCTCACTTGGGTTGCACTTGTTTGGAATATGTGACATGAACGAACATGTTCATTGGTATCCTTAAATAGTGTTGGACAATAATAGCCAGATCACAAAATCTTATGAGAAGTGGCCTCCACTAAACTGTGGTCTCTTTCGTATTTGTCATGAAACCTAGCTAGAACCTATTTTACTTCATCTTTGTTTACACGCCTCAAGTACAACATTTCATAGTTGCACTTATACAATTGCCCATTCTTTAGCATATAATAACCACTCTTGATTTTCAGGTCTCTCCTCTGAGAACTATTCATTCCCTCGGGACAATGGTTTTTTAACAAATAATACACCAGATCTTGGTATCAAATATCTAAAATTACTCCCTCATTTTTGTATGAATGGTATACCAATCCTTCATGAGTCCCTACAATTATTTTAGTTAAACCCTGATCTTGAACTAGCTTCATCGATTGGATTTCCAAATAAAATTCATGTAAGATGGTCATCCACTTGTTTGTGCATTTTTCTAATTCTGCAATGATTTTACTGTAGGATTTATAACAATTTGAATCACTTTTCTCCTCAAGATGTAATGCCTAAATTTCCTGACAGCCTTTACTAATGCAAACAACTATTTATCCATATTAGGAACATGATATCAACATTTTTGAAGGGACAGATCATGAAGGAAATGGGTCTCTCATTTTATCCTTTTTTCTTCTAAGTAAATATCTCTACACATGAATGTTCTGATGCAAAGGAATATACCTTGAAAGGTATAGCATAGTTTGGGTTGACTAGCACTAGAGCCATTGCGATGGCAGTTTTGATCTCTTCAGATGACTTCTTGACTGGAGTGATCCATTCATCTTAGCATCCTTCTTAAGTATATCATTTAGAGGATGTGTTATTTCCACAAAGCCCCTAATAAATTTTCCGACAAAGTTTATCTTTCTAAAGAAAGGTTTTAACTCATTTTTCCCATTAGGTGGGGCCAATTTGAGAATGGTTTCAAATCAACCTAGGACTATTACTATTCCTACATCTAAATTTATGTGACCCAATAGCTTCCCCTCGGTAACTCCAAACACACACTTCTTAGGGTTGAGAAATATTCCATGTTACCTATATCCTTTGAGTACTTTTCATAAATCATCAATATGATCTTATTGATCTTTAGAAAATACCATCAAGTCGTCCATATAAATTATAATGCATTTTCTGACTAACCCTTTAAAGGAAGCATCCATAGCTCGGTGAAACATCACTCAAGGATTGATTAAATTGAATGACATACGGTGGTAGGAAAATGTCTCCCACTTAGTGGAGAATGTTTTTTTTAATCTATCTTCCTCTTGTATGTGTAGACACTAAAAAATGGTTCACATATATGGCCCCCTTTTTTAACATATTTTCTATATTGTGTGTTTGATCTTTATCATTCACCAATATTGTGGTATTATTATAATTATTAAATAATGAAAAGTATTTAATTAATTACTAATTTTAATACCTAATTGGCATCATATCCTAGTCAATTTTATTGGTCAACCATGTCTCATTAAATGATTTTTTATCAAAGTTTGATTCCTGATCATTTTGATCTTGTCAATCAATCAAATTCATCCTTCTAGGGATAAATAACCATTTATTTATCCCCTACTCTTAAGTCCTATGTCATTATCCTCCTTTGCATTTATTTTCCCTCGATTAATTAATTATCCCTTTTACAAATGTATGAATAAATGAATTTCAAAATTCAAATATTCCCCCCTCCTAATTTGCCTTCATTTCCTTGATTTATGCCTCCACCCACTTTGTAAGCTTCTAACTCCTGCTTTATAGCCTTACACCTTCCCTTCTTATTTTCCCACTAATTTAGCCTTTCATTTCCTCTTATTTGTCTCAATTGATTTCTCACTTCCAAATTATGATTCAATCATGTCATAATTTGTCATAGCCATGACATTTTCCATTTTGCACATCAAATTTGTCATAATTTTTCAGTTTCCAAAATCATTAACCCATTTGTCATAATTTTTTGTAATTTTATCATTTTCTAAATTAATAATTCAATTTGTCATAAATTATGTCATTTTCTGATTTGGAGTCTTTAAAGGAAATCCTAACCGTCGGTTATATTTCAATCTTGTTCATCAATTTTGAGTTCCAAAACTCTATAAATTGAGTGCGTTTTCCTTCAATCTTTTAAAAACCACTAATCTTCAATGTCATTCTATCAATTTTGAACCACTATCTTCAAATCTTCTCATCATTATTGTCAATTTATCTCTTTCATGCTATAGGTGCATTTTGTCATAATTGTAGAAATATATCAATATTTTGAGAAGAAAGAAAGGACATTGAAGTCCAATTGAGGGAGTGCTTTTGATTCTATTATTTTTATGCTTTGAGCACTTTATTTCAATTTATTTAATGGTTAGGTTAGGATTAATTTTGTATGCATTTAGGGTTTTGTGGTTCCTCTAGCATGCAATGCTTTTCATTTCCTCATTTTCCTACCCTACATTTGGTGAACCTGACGTTAATATGCAATTATAATGGATTTATTGTTTTGTGGTTGACCTTTTTCATGCTGTATGTTTCTAATCCCTAATTTTCCCTATTTTACAATACCATAACCTAGTTGTATCCTGAATACCTGACCAAGGACATCATTTATGACCCATTCACTACATGCAGTACTTCATCTAGGGATGAAAGTGGATAATTATCCTTTTGGGATGATCTATTTAGGTTCTGATGGTCAACACAGCCTGATTTCATTTCTTTTCTTCCTGGTCAGAACTATGTTAGCCACCCAAGTGGAGTGTCTAATTGGGAAGATTATTTTGGCATCCAACAACTTTCAAACTTCCTTTTGAATCAATGGTTTGATCACAAAATTAATAGGTCTTTTCTGCTGGCATAATGTTTTAGCATCTAGATTTAGCAAGATATTATATATAATCACCAAAGTGTTATAGTTCTTAATATCCTCATAGCTCTATTCTATGACATCTCAGTATTCTCCAAGGAGTTAGACCATCCATCATTTCTCTTCATCAATATTAACCTTATCAATGTGGACTTCTCTCAGATCCCCATCGGTACCAAGTTTATATATCATAATCATCACCTCTAGGTTTAGGTGATGGCTTCCTCTTATTTGTGGATTGATCCATATCGAATATTCTCTCTAAATCCACCATACCCTTGGGAACACCATTAGTTTTCAAACTCAGGATTTCTTAGGTGTTTGGGTCTTCAAGCTTGACTTTTTCTTCATTGATAATCTTCTTCTCAAAGACACGACTATATATGATAAACTCCATTATGTGTTGGTGATCCTAGAATACTTGAAAGTTCATGATATTATATTGGATTGTAGGATCAGTAAATAGCTTGTCCGAGAACCTTTTTAATCTCAATTTATTCATAGGATGTAGTGAAATTGTAGATACGAAAAGGACATCGACAACATTGTTCTTCCATCTTTGGATTGATCTAAAATTCAAATGCTTCAAATTCCTCAATGAGATCCCATACCTAATGTTGAAACCAATTTTGAAAATTTAACCTTTTTTCAAATTTTCCAAAGTATGCCTATAATACAATAATACAATTCCAAAACAAATTGCTTGTCGCTATTTTGCAGGGACCGGAATTGAAACTTGCAAAAGGGAGACATTGCTATATTGCAGACTGTGTAAAAGGAGACTTACGAAATAGAAATGCAACCACTATTTCACTAACTTGGGAGTCAATTCTTAGTGATATCACATCATACGTATGAAATTGTATTGTTAAAGAGGTGGTGCAGAATAGCGAGCCACTATCAGTAAGGAATTGAATCGATGACTCTAGGTGGATTCTTGTAGGCATACTTTTTGAAATCAAGGGGCATAAAAAGGGATTAATTAATGAGTTCATCAATAGATAATCTAAGGTAAGCTTATGATAAGACATCAAGGAAGGTGAATTCTACAAGAAGCAAGTTGTAATTTATTTTCATTTATTGTTCTTAATTTTCCAAAGAAGGCCACCTTTTGTGAAACATTCTTTCAATTTTAAATGTGGGTTCCAAGTTGGTGAGTGATCTTTCTATAAGATGGTCTTGACAGTGACTTCAAACAATAGAGAGATTTTTCTAAAGCTCAGATAGCATAATGGGTTTTCTAGTGCTTGAAGGGATGTTGAAGGAAAACCCATGTCGAGTTCTCCAACCAGACTTGGATTTTGACAAGGAAAGAAAGCAAGATGTTTTGCATGATCTTGTGTCTACTTTTTGGGATCTATCTACCAGTTATGCTGGATACCAGAGTGACATGTTCAAGTTTAAGGTGGAGCAGGACAAAGTAGAGCTATGTTCCATCTTTGCAGAGCACAGTTTTGACCATGAATAGTTCTAGGAGAACATGAACCGACTGCTCATTGGACTTCCAATCGATTGAATGTTTCCTTTTGATAGCCATTATAAAACAATCCCTTTTTGATAAATGTAATGATTGGTTTTCATAGTGCTGTGGAATTTTGTTAGTAATTATTATTGATAATGATATGTAATACGGTTGGAATATGTTTTCTTCCTCTTCAAGGGATCCACAAATATTTTGAAAATAAGTATAAATGGAAATAGGGGTAAGTTAATATAGGAATTTATTTTTTGTAAATATCTGATATATACAAAAGCATACCTTTACCCTTTAAGAAAATTAAGTTGTGCATTCTAGTTTCCTTTAATATTTAGTTCTTCATGATAATTAAATTACAGATTTAATTACCATCTTTAAGACTTATGTACATATTTCAATTCTCACATATGTGTCTGAGCATCAGTGGAGATAAATGAAAATATGGTCTTATTCTTTACTGTTTAGTTGATTTATATGCATGTAATTAAAGTCAATTGAACTGGTCGTATGTTTTGAGATTTGATGTGATTACATTAGTAGAATTGGGTGGTTGATGGTTTGATAAAAATTCCAAACTATCTCATAGAAGGTACATGATATCTTGATAGAAGATAATTTTTTAGCCCAATGGATAAAGGACTGGTCCTGTGATGATTCAATTATTTATTTTGATAAAGTAGGATTTAGGGTTCATTATTAAGTAGGTTTAATTAGCATTGAATCTTATTTTCATGTCTAAGTTAATAAATTTAGGAGGTGTACCTACCTTGGTTTGGCAGAACCATAAGAGTAGAGGAATCAGCCCTTCTTGGGTGGTTCTTGTTTGTTTCCCATAATTGTATGTTCGGGATGGTAAATGTCAAAGATTTGTGCCCTTTTCTGAAATGTAGTTTTGAGACCCAATATTTTGGTGACTGTACTGGGGATAGTTGATATATTCATTGGAAAGAGTCAAGGTTTTTTCATATATAGATTTCTTTGTAGTTTGTTTGAAATAAAAAGAGGGGTGACTTTTCTAGACTAGTGAACCCAAAAGATTTTATAACATTTTCCTCTTTTTAAGGAGGTGGTGACTTTGAAGTTTATAAAGCTGTAATTATTTTTTGAAAACCATGAAAATACATTCATATAGGCATCTATGTGGGATTAAAAATATAGTCATATTATGTTATCAGTCAAAATTGTACCATGAAAGATATTTCAGGATTGAAAGCTACAAAGCATTGGATTTTAGTATAATCTTGGGTTTCCCAAACTCTATTCCAGATAATATTAGAAAAAATCTAAAAAAATTCAGTGGCTTGAAAGACGAGTCAGCGGATGAGCATGTAGTGAAATTTGAGTATCTAGTGGAGGATCATGATATAAATCATGAAGATGTTATCATAAGATTATTTGTTCAGTCCTTAGGAGGTGATGCAAGAGAATGGTTATCCTATTTGACTCCATATTACATAGATTAATGTGAACTATTGAGAATAATTTTCATGGAATAGTTTGGGGAAGAGGTAAGTGACTCTATTCTACTTAAAGAATTCGTACATGTTCATATTTAGAAAAATGAAATGGTACCCTTGTTTAATCTTAGGTTTTCTAAAATGATTGGAAGGTTGACTGATAGTATGAAACCCAATAATGCATGGGTATTATGTTTGTACTTGGTGCTTTTGATGAGGAAATGAGTTTTAAGATAAGGATGGAAAACCTTGAGAATTGGTAGAAAGCTTTCCAAATTGCAGATAACATTGAAAAGTTTGAAAAATATGGAAGAGTGAGAATGTTCAAACCAAAACTCAAGGTTTCTCACCTACATCATGGTATTTTTAATAATAGTTGGAGATGTAAAGATACACATGGGTCTCAAATCTTTTCATATATAAATGACATGGGGATGAGTTACTCTGGCCATATTCCTAAATACTTGAATGTTAATCATGAAATAAAACATGGTGCATCTCTGTACATTTGGAATATGAACTAAAAAATTGAATTTGAATATGGTGAAGATGAGGAATATCAAAAGGAAGATTCCTCTTGCACCAATGAGATAGATGATGATCGAGAAGAAGTCAAAGATAATCACTTTTATATGATGACTAACTTCTTGTTTGATCAAGAAGTAGAGGGCGAGGGAAGTGAAACTTGTCAGGGAATACAATGGGTGATATTCAAGTATATTCAAATCCCCTATATGAAGAGAAAAATTGTTACATTGCAGATGTAGAAGAAAATAAGTAGATTAATGAAAATTTTAATATGATTGAGAAGGAGGTTTTTCTTAATAGTTCTAATGATATCTATGATAAGCAGAGTGGTTGTGCCCTGCAGGATCAATTCATTGAATGAAATGGTTCTTCTAGGAGATGTGTGAATCAAAAAAAGATTTCATGGATGTCTGATAGGCTATCTTTTCAAGACATACAAAACAATGACAATGATCAAGTGTTTCGGTGTTTGGTCACTTATTGACGTACAAATAATCATAGACAATGTTATTTTTGTGTTTTCATGAAGGAGAATGTTTCTCAGAATCCCTTGAGTAAAATAATCATTGTTCTATTCTGGAACTACTCTCAAAAAAAGGTTTTTGATAGAGAAAAGTGATGGGTTTATGTTTTGGTGGCTAGAGGCCACCATGTGCTGTAGGGGTATGTGTGATTTATTTTTTTTAAAAGTGAATAAGAGCATGGTCTGATTCTCCCAAAGGTGACTAGATTCTTGCCATACCCATAGGGGATATGCATCCAACAGATAGATCCACTAATGAAACCAATTTTTAAAAAATTAACCTTTTTTCAAATTTTCCAAAGTATGTCTATATTACAATAATATAATTCCCAAAAAAAAATTTTGTCTCTATTTCGTAGGAGACCAGAATTGACACTTGCAAAATGGCGACATTGCTATATCACAAACTGTGTAAAAGGATACTTGCAAAACAGTGACACAATCACAATTTGTCTAACTTGGGAGTCAAGTCTTAGAGATATCGCAACGTACGTAGGAAATTGTGTTTTTAAAGAGGCGGTGTGGAATAGCAAGCTAGTATCAACAAGGAATTGAAACGATGACACCAAGTGGATTATTGCAGGCATACTTTTTGAAATCAAGGGGCATAAAGAGGGATTAATTAATTTGTTCATCAATAGATAATCTAAGGTGAGATTCTGATAAGAAATCAAGGAAGGTGAATACTGCAAGAGGTAAGCTGTAATTTATTCACATTTATTGTTCTTACTTTTCCAAAGTAGTCCACCTTAAGCAAAAAGTTCTTTCAATTTTAAATGCGGGTGCCAAGTTGATGAGTGATCTTTCTATAAGATACTCTTGATAGTGACTTCATAAAATATAGAGATTTCTCTAAAGCTCAAATAGCATAATGGGTTTTCTAGTGGTTGAAGGGATGTTGAATGAAAACCCATGTCCAGTTCTCCAACCAGACTTGGATTTTGACAAGGAAATCCAACATGATGTTATGAGTGATCTCATGTTTGCTTCTTGGGATCTATCTACCAGTTATGATGGATACTAGAGTGACATGTTTGAGTTGGAAGTGTAGTGGGACAAAGCATAGCTATGTGCCATCTTTGCGGGGCATGGTTTTGACCATGAACCGTTATAGGAGGATATGAACTGACTTCTCACTAGACTTCACATCAATTGAATGCTTCCTTTGGATAGCTGTTATAAAATAGTCCATTTTTTAATAAATGTAACGATTGGTTTTCATACAGATTTGTAATTTTGTTAGTAATTATTATTGACAATGATATGTAATACGATTGGAAGCTTATCACTTCCTCTTCGAGGAATCCATAACCATTCTGAAAATAAGTATAAATGAAAATAGGGGTAAGTTAATATAGACATTTTTTGTAAATATATGATATATATAGAATCAGACCTTTACCCTTTAACAAAATTGAGTTGTGTATTTTGGTTTCCGTTAAGCTTTAGTTCTTCATGATAATTAAATTGCATATTTAATTACCATCTTCAAGACTTGTGTACATCTTTCAATTCTCACATATGTTTCTAAGCATCAGTGGAGAATAACAAAAATATATTCTTATTCTTTATTGCTAAGTTGGTTTCTATGCATGGAATTAAACTCAATTGAACTGACTATATGCTTTGAGATTTGGTGTGATTACATTAATAGAATTGGGTTGTTGATGGTTTAATAATAATTTCATACTATCTCGTAGAAGGTACATGATAGCTTGATAGAAGATGATTTCATAGCCCAATGGATAAGGGACTGGTCCTTTGAGCATTCAATTCTTTATTTTGATAAAGTAGGATTTAGCATTCATTATTAAGTAGGGTTAATGTGCATTGAATATTATTTTCACATCTAAGCTAGTAAAATTAGGAGTTGTACCCACATTGGTTTGGCAAAACCAGAAGAGTAGAGGAATCATCCCTTCTTGGGTGATTCTTGTTCTTTGGCCATAACTGTATGTTTGGGATGGTAATGTCAAAGATTTGTGCCCTTTTCTAAACTACAATTTTGAGGCCTTACACTTGATTCTGATATGCAATCAACCTTTTGTCATTTCATGAATACTAACTATGAATTTTCTTGACAACCAACTAGGATACACCCTCCACTACCAAAGCTTTAGTATTCTTCTCATGCACCATGAGAAGTCCTCAAACTAGTGCTTCATACTCATCAATATTGTTAGTGCACAAAAATTATAACCTATATGTTTCTTAGAACAAATTACCCCTTTTATTGACCAATTCAATTCTAGATATGGCTCCTTTCTTGCACTTAGAACCATTAAATTGTAGCTTCCACACCTGGTGTTTCTTTATTTATTTCTACTTGGGTTGCATCCCTATTTTAGTTCTAGGTATTAAATTCTCAATAGTAGGTTCAAATGCACTTCCTTTTGAGTCTCCTTCCATAGTAGAAGGATTTATTTTTGAATCGGTCTTCTCAATTTTCTCATCACTTAAAGGGGATACCTCTTATTCACACTTATCTACCTTCAATTATTTAGTGACTTGAGGTTTTAAATATGGTGGAAAATTCCCATCATTTAATGTTCATCTACAATCTAAAATAGGTGTAGGGCTTACATATTTTGAGATTGAGCTTTGTCCTTGTCTTTGTTGGGATAATTTAATCAATACTCTAACTAGTGAATGTTGACAATCCAGGCATAAACAATATATTTAGATCAACATCATGGCCCAGGTGTCTCAGGTTCTTAGTCATTGTCTTTGATAATTCCTAAAAAAAATTCTTCATCTATACTGAATTCTTACAAACCTTGTACTAGATTTTCATTTGAATCTTCCTTTTCTTGGACCTAGAGCATGAAGATCTTAACCATCTTATTAACACCCAGATTTGATTTTGTGAAGATCACCTCTTTGGAGCATTATAGTCAGTGATCATTTGCTTAAGTTTTGGTTTCTCATATATCTTAATCTAATTATACAGTCCCTTCCACGACAACCATAATTGTGTGAAATATGTGGAGATCCATCCTCTCAAGCATTTTTTACATTCTCTACTTCATAACATACCAGAGGTCTCAAGGATGTCAACTATGTGTATGTTTATATAATCCTAAACACTGGGGTCAACCACTAGTTGAATGTGAAAATATTTAAGGACACCAACAACCTTCATCTTTTTTTAATCCAATTGTATGACCACTCTATTGTTGGATTGGGGAACCATCCCAAATATTTTTCATATCAACAATGGCATGACACTACAAGAGGTCCCTAAATGAATTAAGAAATTATGTAGATTTTTCCAAATATATGCAAACTTAGCTGGAACGTGGCCACTTCTACCTTGTATTTAAACATGGTGGGTAATGCTTCAATGACATTCATATTTGATGTGGGGCCCAAGAACTAATAGAACGAGTGTGTTGGTTGTATTTCCTGTTTTTGCTGCTTTGCCTTGTTCTTTGTCCTGCCTTCTGAAAATTTTCAGGTCTTCATACTTAAACCTTGTCAAAAATGCTTAAAACCCTGAAAAACCCTGGCAACTAAGTGTTAAACGATGCATTTGAAAACCCTAGGCCATGTCTTATATTTCATCATTACTTTTTCAAAGTCACTCAAGACATGTGCTTTAAGTTGGGTTGCCTGATCGACCCAGAAAGAATATGCTAAATCATCTCCCGACTTCGCTTTTGCCTTGTGTCGCGTAGTCTCCTTACGAAATAGAATATTCCTTCATCTTCTCAAGACTTAGCGATATCCTTTTAGTTGGGTAGTAGCATGAACTTTGTGATATAAGATTTTTAAGAATGGGACCCACTGCTCAGTCAGGTGATCGCAAGAGAAGTCAAAAGGTCAAAGAAATATTATCAGACTTCACGATTCACTTCATGTCGCATGATTGCTAGATCAGGCCATGGAAAATAGTTAAGTATTTCTTCAGTCGCGTGGTCTCGTAATCAAATGACAGTTAAGGGATAACAGTCCCGATTCTGCGACTAACTGTTTGATGTTAGTGATTTCCCTCAGTCGGGATGTCGCCAGAACAAGAGTAATGACTCAGCTTTCCAGTGTACATCGAGTGGACAAAAGAACAGATGACATCTATCATAAGATGAATGGTTGTCAGGTGGTCGCTTGAAGGAGGAAATGGATCACGCGATAAAGAGACTAAGGTATGTTTACCTTTAGTCGCAAGGTCTCTAGATGACTTAAGGGCATGAATAAATATACAACAATTAAATGACAACCGTTTGATGAAGAAATTAGAGGATCTGACGATGGTCGCGATGTCTGGAGATAAAAGTGCCCCAGGGAAAAGGTTCTCCCAACTTGGTGATTAGGTCATGTCGCAAAGTCGCTTTAAACAGAGAAAGGGTATGTTTTAATGACAAGATCAAGTTTAAGTTATCACCCGACTCAGCGACTAAGGTTGTCGTGTAGTCTTAAGAAGGAATATGAGCATCCAGCGACTTAGCGATAACTTAAAAAGGTAAAAAAGCAACTGTTTGTCACCAAGTCTGGAGAAAGATGATGAGTTAGTGTTAACCCCATGCGACTTTGATTTCACTATTGTCGCCTGATCGCTAGATGGACTTGGGTCAGCCAAGGTAAAGAATGTGCATTGTCGCCAGGTCTGGAGATCAAACCAGGGTTAAGGAAAAGGGCTCGCGACAATGAGACTTCCTGCAGTCGCGAGATCGCCAGATCTTGAGATCTAAAATGCGGTGCCAAGTGGATGACATGACAGAACGGATCTCTCGGCGGCCAATCAGATACATGAATTTTGATTACTGTGCACAAAAGGTAGCTAAGATGTATGACAGAGGAAAAATTAGAGGATGCCATGTCAGCTGTCTTAAACGTTTGATGATTGCGCCAAAGATTCATAATTTCAAATTTGATTTTCTGTCAACTTCGTGCAATTACGGCTAGGTTTTTGAAAGCTCAAGGCAGAGTAACTTAATGGCAGAACTGACGTTTTCGAATCATGAGCCATGTACTCTGAATCAAAATGCCTATAAACAGATGATCGTGCTTTCATTCTTGTTCACCGTGCTTTCAGATTTCAGAGCTAAGTTGATTATTTTCTGTGAAAAGTGATATTCAGATCAAGTGCAGTATTTTCTAAGGTGATAAGAAACTTCTAAGAGTTACAGAGAATTGTGTTCAGAACAGATAGTTGATACTGGGAAATTGATTTGTTTCAGTATCAAGGAATTTTAAGATATCACAAGGATGAGTAG
>MU223543.1:1482499-1493574 GCA_018584345.1 Thuja plicata | reverse complement strand
TAACAAGATAGTTTGTAAGGCAATCTATCCTAATTGTTTGAGCTGTAAGGCAGTTCAGTGTATGTTTTTTTTGTGATTTCTATGCTTATTATTGACTCTGCAGCCCTAAGGATAGGCACTGGTTCAGGAAGTTATTTGATTATCTATCTGTGTCTCAGATATTCCAAGTTATCAAAACCAAATCAATTTAAACACTCTGTTACTAAGAACATATAAGCTAAACTTGTGAAGGACCTCTGTTAGCAGGACACTGTCCATGTTATTGATTCCTTGAAGAGAGAATCAACTAGGTTATCCCTCCTATAAAGAAAAGGAAGAAGGATGAGAATCCTTGTATCACTGGTTGTTGTTATGTTAATAACTATGGTTTGTATGGTAATATCTTGTTTATGGTTATGTTTGGTCATCAGCAAGATACTTCATAAGTTTCTTCAATAAAGATACATATCTAATCAGTGTCCACATCAGTAAATACTGTGTTAACAGCCATCTTAAAAGGTAAAACCTGCCTGAGTATTTGTGGAGCTCAAAAACAAAGAAGGACCTTATCCAGTCCTTAGCAATTAGGCTTTTCTTATCTCTGAATCAGGAGTAGAAGGTACAAGGTTCACATAGACATTTCAAGCATTGTGGTGCATACAAGAAAAATCCCTAACAGAGTGTTCTGCTTAAAATGATCCAAAAACTTCAAGAGTGCATCTCTTTGTGAAGAACAACTTTGCAACATATCATACATTGAAATGTTCACCTTGGTCTTTTTTATCTCTTCCACAACATTATACTTATTTGATGACCATGTTGGCTTTTTTAGCATAACAGGTAGATTTACTGGCGACAAAGAAGAAATGTTGGGGCCTTTAGGTGGTGTTGGATTATTTTTGGCCAGTGGATCTGGTGGAGTGAGCTATTTTCCTAGAGGAATCCCATCTCTCAACAGATATTTCCTATTCCTTAAATTATAAGTGCTATGATCATTATTTTGAAAAGCATGGACCTCTGAATATTCTAGTTCATTTTCACTCTGAAAGAGAAATACAAACTTTTCATCTTGAGTGGAATTATCAAATTTTTTTCCCTATCTCAGGCACATGAATCGAATAACATAGAATATAATTGAGAAGGGGGATATTTAGGAGCTTGAGGTGGTTGATCATATATGTCATCTCTATACCCTCTATCACTTAGGAATACACTTGTAGTTCTTATAAAATTAGCATCAACATATTCATGTGTATTTGAATTGTCTGAGGGTACGCTACCATTGTTAGGATGGCTATTCCAGATCCTATTCAGTCTTTTTTGTCTTAGTCCCTTCTCTTGAGAATATAATTTTGAATGAGATTCTAAGTGTTAGGAATTCGGTGTAGAAGCTTATCATTGATACACTTTTTGGGACTAGAGTGGATTTAGTTTTATCCTAGTAAGTTTTTTTGTGACCTATGAGAGATTCTTCTTCATATCCTCTAACTCAGATGTCAGATTATTATCGGGTTCATTAGGAGGTATGGTTCGCTGCTCAAAAAAAGTTGCCTTTTGAGCTTTGTATATTGGATGCATTATTATTGGCAGTGGTGTGGAAACATGAGTAGTTGAGATTGGATTAATTAGTGGGGTATGATTTTCTAAAGCATGATTTACTTTTGGGAACATATTCCTTGCAACAGTTTACCAAATGACATCAAAGCACCAAAGTTTTCCCCATCTTGTCAGTCCATCTATTGTGTGAGAATTACTGCCTCATTGTAAACCTTTTCCAATATGTATATATCTTTAGGTGGGAGCCTTCTAAGGAATGCCATTTTTAACGGGTCTAAGGATCCGAGATAGACTTGGATAGCAGCACCTGCGGGAATGATGTAGGAAGCCTATAAAATTTGAGATATTTTGTGAAAATGATGGTTGAACATCACTAAGGGATCATTAGGTTATTTCCTACATGAAACAAACTAGTAGTGTAAGCTTGTGGGATCCACATAGAGTTTAAAATTATTTAAAATTTTGGTCTCAAACTCTTTCTAGGTTGTGATGGATCCTTGAGGCAAATTAACGTACCATTTATATGCAAACTCCCCAAGTGTGTAGGGGAATACAAGACATGCCACGTCTTGATGAAAAACCTCCTTTTGATTAAAAAAATCTTTGAAGGCACAAATGTGTTCTTCAAAGGTTCTTGATTTACCATACACAAATTTTTGACAAAAAATATTAAGATTCTTGGGTAATTCATGTAATGGGTCAGCCAAATTTAAAGGTGAACTTTGAGCATTTTCAAAAAAGACCATTTGAACTAGTGGGGGTATATTCTGATTTGAAGGCAAAGAAACAGTAATAGTCAGGGTAATAATTTGTGGTTGTTGAGGTCCGACTGGGAGATCAAGGGTATTTGTATTTCATTTTTCCTTATCTTTTTGAGCCTTACAATGATGGGTGAGTTTAAGGAACTCACCTTTTCCTAGAGATAATATGAGGACCCTTTTGTACCTCTCTGGTGAGAAATATATGATATTTTCAAGCTTTTTGTTTGGTGACCCTCCTTCTAGCCGCACTTATGTTGATCCTCATTTTTACACTATGTAACAATAGGGATATGAGATTCAAATCCCTCTCTTAAAAAAATGATGAAGTTAATCACAAGGTTCTCTATGGTCTGGTCACAACCATGTTGAAGTTCAGTTGAAGATAATATGATTTCACAAGGAGTCTTTTTCTGGTTCAAAAATTTGAAACTAGAAACAAATGTCTTGATAACTCTTTTTTATTTTTGGATTTATGAGAAATGAAAATATGCATGCAATTAAAGATTCTATATAATTTAACTTTTATGATGAAACTAATCTTAACCATGTTTTCCAAAAAAATAAAAAAGATGAAAGTAATGAGAATTTTAAAGAAATTACTGAAAGTAAATTCTAACAAACATCAACTAAAATAAATTCAACTTGCATACTAAATAATGGATAAGATCAAGGAAACTCACAATAACATAAAATAAATAACTCATAATTCAGGTTGTGTAGATGCAATCATCAAAGGAACTTCAAAAATTAAAGATATCTCATAATTCATCAAAATTATGAAGCCATGTGAGACATGAACACATGTAATACAAATTATTCCTCAAGCATAAACAATTAAATATTCACCATTAATTCACCACTACAAGAAGAATAAATTGTAGCTAATACCAACTATCTGAATCGCAAGAAATCTCATAGCAAAATACACATTTGGTTCTTGAACTTGAAAATAAATTCTCAAGTTCACAAAGATGGAAGATAAACACACCATGATTGAAACACCCAATGTATAATGTATTCTATTGTAAAATGTCCAACCCTTATTATAATGTCTTCATGAGTTTATATAATTTTTACAACTCAAAAATATGAAACCTGTAACTAGGGTTTCTGGGCATCTACTTTAGGCGTAATAAAATATAAAACCTAATTTAACTAATGCAAGATAATTCTAATTATAGTATAACATGCCAAATTTCATTCCTAACTATTAAATGCCTAAAATATGTATATTTGAAGCCAAAACGTGCCTTATAAATCTGGAACAAACCAAATTTTGATTTTTTTTTTCACTTCAAATGTCACCAATCAGTTTCCTTAGTGATTTAGATTCATAAAAATGTGTGGAATGATTATTTTAAATGTATCTTAACCATACAATGCCTTGTGATTACCAAAAATGTCTCCCTAATTGAATATTGAACTTTGAAATTTCTCATTTTCATGCAAAAATGGGATTCCCAAAATTTCTTTCACCTTTCTTTTTCTTCTTTTCTGGGTTGTGCCTTTGAATGACTGAATGAATGAATGAATCTGATTAAATGAATGAAAACTAAATAATGTCAATTTTGTGGAACAAAACCAAGGAAATATTGGTGAAATTTCTCAATAGCTGCATCAACTTCTTTAAAGTTTGGAAGTTTCATAAACTCAAGATGTGTTTTTTTAATTTTCTTGTAAGATCCTCAACTGGGTCCCTACAATTTGAATCTATATAATGTCTCATGTGAATTATCTCATACTTTCCTTTCCATAATACATCCAATGAACATCTTCTTTTGTATTTATGCTTTCAAGTGTCCCTTGGAACTAATGGACGATATTATTAAAGGAGAAAGTATTTTCCTTATTTTCATCCCAGTATAATTCATAATCAAGAGAGTCAAAGAAATCCTCAATCTTCAAGGCCCAAGGTATCACTAATTCCTTCCCAGCCTCAATCAACTCGCATATTTTTTATATTCTTTCACAAGTTTGATGGCTCTAATCCATCTATCCATCTTATTAATTTCTCCAACTTCAAATACTCCTACTTCAATTAACATATCTATCCCTTTCTTCCTCATCCTCTTCAAATCAAACAAAATATTCCCCCATATATCTATATTTCTTTCTATACTACCTTCACCTTCTGAAACTATGTATAGGAGATGAGTGACTTCATTAGAAATGGTGTGAAAATGAGATAAAATAAGATGAATGGTCACTTTACCAAAACATTCTAACTCTAGTTTCCAATCTATACAATCCTTAAAGAATGGGCTAGTCGGTATAGGGGTTTCTCTCTGGAAACTTCTATTTTATTATCACATGGGGGTACATACTATATGTCTAGGCCTTAGGATAATATGGAGATCCTTTCTTCTATAATCCCATGTAGTTTGCAAGGACTTCTACGAGGTAGAAAATGTATGAAGTCTGTTGGATTGTTGAGATGTTGTTTAGATTATGCATATATGCAAGGACATTAATGTTTTTTCATTGATGTCAACATATTCCTACTATTAGTGATAGTGTCCCTGGTATGTACAGCCAAATGATTTGATCGATGTGGTTACTACATTGAAGATCTAATGATGCAATCATACAGTTGTGTTCAGGGATTTTTGTACTTGATTTTGTTCAAGTGGTAGACGTTTGGATGATGATTTGAGAGAATTATGATGGATTGATCAGAGATGGATATTTTGGTTGTTCAGTCTGTGACAATATTTTAGTGTTTGCATCAGTGTGGGTTGGTTTGGAAATATTCTTGGTTGCTAAACTAGTGGTGAGTTAAGGGAATGGATGTGTTTCCTCAGATTGAGTGGTTCATGATTTGGATGTTGGAAAGTTATTTTTATTTTATGACATTGGTTTTATATTAGTGTTCCTGATGTACAAAGTAGAGAAGTGAATAAGTTCTATGATAGAAATATTTATGATGACACCTTGGTATTTCATGTTACTTGTTGATGTATCATGATTGTGTTCTATTCATCTTGTTGGATAGCGTTGGAGTATGTGATCAAGTTTGAATATTTTTCTTATGGTGTGTAGATATTCTTGGTTGACTTAGTGATGTATCATGTTGCAAAGGTTTGTGGCATGATCTACGGATCTAGAGCATGTTTGAGAATGTTGTTATGGATCATTGTTATATCTTAGCTAACATTCAAGGGATCACATTAAGTATTAAGAAATAATGAATTAATATTTTTCAATTAGGTCCCTAGCCGACCTAGCTGAGATAAATTTATGTAATATGTATATATATATAATCATTTATAATTGCAAAGGTGTGTGAGAGTATGAGATGCTAAAGAGAAGAGGTGTGAGTGCAATCTACAATTGAGGTAGATATTTTTTTCACTTCATTGGAACTTTTTAAGCATACCAGAGATGTTTTTTAGCTCACGGATTTGGATAATGTGTCCTCTATGATTTGTAATTAGATATTGTTCTAAGGCAGCGAGCCTTCCTTGGGATTGAGATCTTTATTATATTTGAGAAGTGAGCTCTAGGCAGTGTTCCTAAATGCATGTGCATTCCCCTTTGCAATACTCCTAATAGGGTATAGTTATTTTAATAGAGTACATTCATCTTGTGGGTTCCATTCCCACTGTGGTTTTTCCCTTAACTGGGTTTCCACATCAAAAATATTAGTGTTATGTGTTGTTTACTTTGTTGAGATTTTTTTTACATGTTTATCATTCAGATCTATGATTAAAGTTTATAATTTTGTTTAAGGTTGATGATATTGTGACACAACTGATTCACACCCCCCCCCTTCTCATTTGTGTGATATATCCTAAGGTCTAACAATTTGTATTAGATATAGTGTCATATTTGTTAATCTTGACATTTGAGTAGTTCTAGGATATTGACCTTTAAGAAGGATAGTCCAAGATTTGAAGGAACAAATTATACTATATGGAAGGACCAGATGATTACACACTTGAGGTGTCTTAGTGAAGAACATTGGGTTATTACAAAGAAAGATTAAAAACCTCTTGTTAATCTATCTAATGCGACTGTTGATGAGAAGAAAAAAATTTAGATTAATATGAGAGAAAAAGAACCCTTGAAGAGTGCCTTATCAGATTGGAGTGGAGACTGCACATGAAGCATGGAAAAAGTTAGACATTATATAAAGGATATGAGTTTGTAAAGAAAGCCAAGCTACAAAGTCTTAAAGGAAAATATGAATCATTGAGGATGAGTGAAGATGAGAATATCACTTCCTATGTGAATAAGGTCATTGAATTTTTTTTTGGAATCAGATGTGCTGGTGGAACATTAGATGAAAATAAGATTATTTCCAAGATCCTGAGATCCTTGTCTCCTTATAATCATATAGTTGTTTCTATTAAATAAATAAGAACTATGAATACTTGTATCATCTTAAAATGGAATCACTTCCATGTTAAGGAATTTTATCCCTCCTTAGGGGGTTTTTTTTACCATCATCATATTTTCCCTTGATTTAAGCATCCTCTCCTACTTTTGTGCCTATTTAGGACCCTGATTGGGCCTCTCTGGGCACCATCCATCCCATCTGACATATTTTCTAGGGGTTCTGACTCCCTAGGTCAAGGTTGACCTCAACCTTGACCTAGGTCAAGGTCAACCTTGACCTTGACCTAGATCAATTTCAACCTCAATTTTGACCTAGGTCCCCCTTTCCATTTGAAAGTTTGTTGGCTGTCGGGGGTCATTAACCATTCATTTCCCACTTCTGGGTCAGTGTTTTGGGTTCCAAAGAAAAAAATATTAAATTATAATTAATATAGGTCATCTTCTAGGGATATACATCTAATTGGAATTTAATTCTCCTATGTAGGCCTCTCTAGAAGATTGTTTCCTAGATTCATATATAAGGAAGCCTTCTCCTCTCATTTTCTCTGAGTATGAAAGCTAACTATATAAGAAACACTAAGCATTAAGTGAAGTTCAACCATCCATTATTCTACATGTTTTCAAGATTTAAAAGTGTTTAATTATTCCTCTCAAGCATTCAAGTTCTCCATTGAAGATCAAGGATTTAAGCATTCAAGCCTTTGAAGGGATTTGGTTCAAGCATTCAAGATTCATCATTCAAGCCCTAGATCTATCCATCATGATGGTGTGATCTTTCTTCAAGATCCTTTGTGAATCCTCAAGATTCATTCATTCTCTATTCAAGGTGGATTCTAAGTATACAATCATGGAGGTTTATGGTTTCTAATATTGAGTCCAAGCTTTCATATTTACATACTTGTTTACATTCAAAATACAATTGTATATCTATTGAATATCATAGCTTCATTATTAGATTTACTTCTACTACTTGCTAGAATTCTTTATTTCAATTATTGATTTCAAGGTTAATTCCTAAACCAGGGTTTGACTAAGGAAAACCCCTCCCCCCGACAAAAAAACCATTTTTCTTGTAGGGACAGGTTCTGAACAGTGAGTTGGAGTGCAGATTTGGATAACCTTTTCGACAAACTATCAGGATCCGAAAACATATTTTTTGTCAGAGATTTTTTGGTCAGAATCAGAGGTCGATTCTTCCCTAGGTCAGAATTAGAAATTTTGGGTCAATGGTGACATTGACTTGAGGGTCAAAATTGAAACTGTGTCAGATCAAAAAAGATTTTTGGGTTTTGTCCATCTCTGTGTTTCTTTTCCAAATCTGGTTGCATATTTTCTAGAAACTCAGTACAGACCCCCGAAAACAACATTCTTCAAATCTGTAACATTTTGAGGTTAGTAATTTTCTCCTATTCATTTAAATTAAATTTATTAATCTTTCTAAATAATTCACACATTGTTTTCTATAAACGAAATCTAAGGCCTTCCTCTTTGCTCTCATTTCCAATAGATTGATTCATTTATGCACTGATCCTTCTTTTGGGGTTAATCAATTTGGATCCTTCCTTTGTGTAATTGAGGTTAAAAGGAACATCTTATCTTCCCCACACATTTCAATAAGCATTCTAATTTCAAATATAACAACATCCATTCCATATCCAACATTAAAACCCCTCATCCAATTTCTTTTATTATATTTTGTTGAACCCGAGATAGACAACTCTTTCTTTTTGGTGTTAGATGCTTTGCCTCTTTTCCTTAGAGACTAGCTTTTGCATACATACTAAATTATTTTTCTTTTATGCTATTGCATTTTAAAATACAAAAAAAAATCTACATACTCATAAAAATATAAAAACATTTCTTGCATTTCACTCACTATGAGAATCTTTAAGATGCTTTGGTGTATGGTTATTTTCCTCATTATCCTTCTTTTAGCATCTCTTTATATTACTTATGATGTTTATGAAAGTATCATCCATTTCATCATGTTTTTTACTCTTCATGATTCACTTGATCATGCTATTATGAGATTAACTAATACCAATATTTCCACTTTCAAAACTTTCATCAAGGATTTGTGTAGTGGACTTATTGCTCTTTTGGATTATGTGAAGAATTGGGTAGATGATACCCCATTTACTAATCTTCCTAATCCTAATCCTATCATTCCTAATCTAGTTCCTAATCCTCCTAATCCTAATCCTATCATTCCTAATCGAATCCCTAATATTCCTATTCCTATTTCTCCATCTTCTATCCCTAGTTCTTCCCACACTTATGATGGGGCTCAAGCTAGGGTTCATGATGCATATGTTCAAGAATTCTTTCATTTACCTTCCCCTTCTTATCCGATTCATGATTATATTAAAGGAGAAAACAAAGAAACCTCTTCTAAACCTATCATTCCACCATACACAACATTTTCTCATGAAAACCATAATCAATCACCTCATGTAGAATCTTTGCAAGATATATACACTACCGGATACACTATGGTGGATAAACAAGGCTATAAGGGTTTAGAGCTTGGTGTTAATGAACATGGCATTAAAAACCTGATTCATTCATCCCCTAAACAAGATATGCATGGTATAGGCTTCCTACCTTCTCAATTCAAGGTGGTTGATCTTAACTATTGTCCTCCTCTTCATGTTCTTCTTCCAACACCTTCCTTAGATCACCCTGATACTCCTCAAGATGTGGCTAAGAAAGTGTATGTCCAGTTAATGAATTATAAGAAAGAAATCTTTAAACCTATGCCAAAAAATTATCTCTCTAAATACAAATGTCCTTTTCATTACATTAAGACACATTTACTCACTGATTGTGTGCATTTCAAGCTATATGTTAGAGAAAGAGCTTCTTTAGGAATTATATCTCATTCCCATGTAGTATTACAATTTATTCATAATTTTGATATAGGGCATTCCCCTCGTTCTTCTATAAATTAGATAATATTTTTTATCCTCTTGTCTCTTAACTAGGGGGGGCAAGAGGTATTTCCCTCCAATCTTCTAGGATCCATTATGCTCTTAGCATGATTTTTTTTTGAGTTTAATCAGTTATTCTTTCTATATCCTATCCTTATAATTTTTCATTATGGTACATAATCATTCATGATATCTTTTCTAGGACATTTGTTTTGTAAATATATCTCTTTTCCATAACATCTCTTGATATCATTAGTATATCATTTTCTTCCATTCCTGGGGGGAAAGGTATTTTCCTTGTTCCTCTATCTAAGGATATACTTTCCTTAGCTTAGTGGCATTTTTTTATTCTACACCATTATTTCCTTATAAAGATTTATGTTTTGGGCTATGGATACCCTCTTATATGAGAAGTGATTGTCCTAGGTCACCACCTCTTCTTTATTTTTCAAATTATGTTCTTTATAAACTCTTTCCCTTACTTTGGGTTATAGTTTGATTCCTTCATGCCAAGATTCCTCTTCCTCTTGATCACAAGGGGCTTGATGATCAAATATTTGGTCCCTCTTTTCTTTAGAAGATGAAATTTTATCCTAAGCACTCGTCTATGGTGGGGGTATTGATGATAAGATATCTTCCTCTTTGAGGATCCTTTTTCCATATGTGACATATCCATTTCACAATTATCTATGCTCTTAGACGTAAGGGTCAATACTCTTTGCTAAGGATATAGTGTATATTGTTGTTAAGTTGGATATTTCCTTACCTTGTGAACTAGGTATCCTATTTCTCTTCCTTATCCTTCCTAGTGGGTAGTCATGATAAGGAGGGGGGCATATAAAGGGTCTCCCTTATACTATAGTTTGTTAGCAATAACTGAGAGGGGGGGGGGGGGGGGGGTGAATCAGTGGCCTCAAAAATTAATCCTTAAATCAACCCTTTAAAACTTATTACTACTTTTAAGCCTCTAGTTATATTCAGTCCTACAAGATGAATGCCTTGAAATACTTATATCAAATTACTACTTGTCGAAGTTGTTTGTAAACCTTCTTCTGTATGTTTACTGATAAGAAGTCTTTCTATTTACTGAAACATAGTAAATAACTAGTGTATACCAATCAATCCAGATTTACTTAAGTGAAATGCGAAACAATAAAATAATGACTCATAGACACATAACACATCGATTTTTAATGTGGAAACCCTATTAAGGGAAAAACCACTGGGACCAGTTCCCAAAATTTTCACTCTTCTGAAGTGAGCTCAGTTAAGAGCCAACCCTATTAAAGGTTACAAACACACTGTTAGGTGTGACCTTGTTAGAGGATTTTAAAGAATAGTTTGTCACTTAGTATCTAGCATCTAATGCTACCATCCTTGATGAAACACTCACTTGGCCTGTCAATAGGTATCGGGCATATCCAATGCTACTTTCTATGATCAAACTTTTTGATACTCCTTGGGATGTATCTCAATTACAAAAGACTTTTAAGTCCTGCTCAGTTAAGAG
>MU223543.1:1445302-1458478 GCA_018584345.1 Thuja plicata | reverse complement strand
GACAAAATATTTGCATTTGACCAATAACTGCAAGCAACTGAATGATAAATCCACATACCTGTATCTTTGTAAAATACCTGGAACATCAAAAAGATGGCTAAGTGGCTGCTGCCATGATTTTTATCTATTGAATATGGGGAAAAAAACACCAGAAAAAATTGAATAGAAAACATGATTGGTCATTTTAGAGAGCATTCATGATCAAATAAAATGCAATGCCTTCTCTCACACTCGATCAACTTTCACCCGCTCATTTTCTCCCACTCCTTTTCTCAACAAATGAAATAAAAATGATTTGGCCATTTCAAAACAGTGAATCGATATCCTTGAGCGCAAGCACCAATAACATTAACTATTTTGATCTGTGGGTACCCTAATGTTGGCAAGAGTTCTTTTATTAATAAGATTACTCTGCAAGCTTGAAGAAGCGATATATTTTGGTAAATGAAGAGTAGAAAGATGATGATATTCCTGAGATCATGGATGGACACAATGTTGTAGATAGAATGGAAGACATCTTTCTATACTGGCCCTAGATCCTTCAACAATTGGGCATAGGATCTAGACCCAGGCTAAAAAGATGTCTTCCTTTCTGTTGTGGAATTATCCCTTCTTTGGCCTGCACTCATTCCTCTTCTCAAAAATGGTTATCTAGAAACTTTGGATACTGTTTCTCATCCATGCACGAAATGTTCTAGTGATAGTATAAAATTACTTTAGGCCTCCAGTATTGATGACATGTACAAGTGTAAAATGTTTTTGCGAGACTGGGATCAATTTGTGAAGTGTACATAAATGCAAGGCGGTGATTATTCTCAACAATCGACAAGTAGCTAGGACTAAAGATAACATAGCTCAAGAGACCATCATAGGTTGTCTCTTTCTTTAGTCTATATTATTGACAGAATGTTTTACATTGCATTAGCTCATCAAATCCGGGGATTTGAAAGAATTTAATAGAATATTTTCATGACAATGTATATTATTTAAGTTGACATTGCATTAATTTATCTACTTCACGCACTTGTATACTATGAAGACGGTGATAAAGAAGCATCTCCTACCATGGCCATGCTTCTTTATCGCCGTCCTCATAGTCTACAAGTGCGTGAAGTAGATAAATTCATGCAACGTCAACTTAAATAATATACATTTTCATGAAAATATTCTATTAAATTCTTTCAAATCCCCGGATTTGATGAGCTAATGAAAGGTTAAACATTCTGTCAATAATATAGACTGAAGAAAGAGAGAACCTATGATGGTCTCTTGAGCTGTTTTATCTTTAATGTGCATATCCATTGGTTTTTCAACATTTCATAATTGATTTTCGACAGCAGTGCTATGCCTTCGACAGATAAAATGTCAAAGAATCATAATTTACGACAATTCTTCTGACAGTAATGCTATACATTCGACAGGGCAACCTGTCAAAGAAATGTTGCATGACTGTCACTATTTCGATAGAAACTTTGACAATAATGCTATATATCCGACAGGTATATCTGTCAGAATTAGGTGGAAACTGTCGGTATGCCAGCAGTTATAATGTCAGAAAGGATATGTTTTTGATAGTTATTTCCAATAGAGATTGTATATTTTTGATAGGTCGTGGTGTTGGAATGTCAATGGATGAACCACAGGAAATGCCATAATGAAGCTGTTGTCATGTGCAAGTTTCCGATGTGATGTGGTGTCGGTAAACCGACAGATGTGTCTTCTGTTGCAATTTCCTACACAAAAATGGCGACGAACTCATGTGTCGAAATACTGACAAATGAGCATTGGAAATCTGACAAATGGCCGTCAAAATTTGACCTCAAATGTACTAGTGTTTGATAGTTATTCTCTTTTTAGGATCAATATACTCATCTAAAAATCCCAATTCTTTAATAAGGCCTAGAGTGCAAATGTTGAGACCCACTCCTCCATGAATTAAAACTCATCTTACTCGATGTCTATGAATGAGTACTTCTATGTGTAGTGGCATGTTATGGGGGTGACTTAAGGCATTGTCATCTTCTTCGAAAAAGGATAAATAATGAGGAGTAGTCAAGTGTCCCACCATAGTTTGAAATTTATCTATGTCCAAATTGTCAGGAACATTTGTTTCAACCAAGGCTTTTTCCAAAATCCCTTTATGTGATGGAGAGATTTTAAGCAATTCAAGAATTGAGATTTGTGCAGGAGTTCTTTGTAACTAATCAACCAAGCTATAATTAGATGAGAAAGATGATGGTTTTTGCTTGGTTATTATAGGTTTTGATGATATAGGAAGTTTTGAAGAATCTCCTTTTAGGACTACCTTGGCTTGTCCTTGTGTTACTGCATTAGAAGCTTCACCCTTTTTCTTATCTTTGATAATGATCACATTGATACTTTGATCAGCTTCTTCTAGCATGTTGATAGTTTTGTCATGAGAATATGTGTAGTTCACCTGATTACCTTTTACATTGGATTATTCTCCTTTCTCATAATTAGGTAAAGGTGATGAAAAAGCCATATGATCTTCATTTGTTTTATGTCCATCCACTATAATGACCTCATTGTCAATTAAGTCTTGTAACAAATGTTTTAGTTTCATGCACTCATTTTTTCTATGCCCTTTGTTTCTTTGGTATTCAAAATAGTGTGCATCATTCCACCATTTAGGCTTAACTGGTCGTTCATATGGTCTTGATTCTGGTAATGTGATCACCTTGTGAGTGACAATTTTTCATAAAGTAGATTCCAAAGACTCCCCAAGAGGTGTAAATGTTCATTTAGGAGCATATGTAAAAGGTGGTTTTTGTTGATTTTTATTTTGAGTAACCCGCACATTAGATGCAGCAGTAGGATTCTTAGGAGGATTAGTAGTAGATAAATTGAATGCTGGTTGTTGTGAATTCATGTTGTGTGCATCTACTACTCCATCATTGAAAACATTCTGATTTTTGTTCCAAAACTTTGATTTATCTTGGTTGCCATTATAGTTTGGATTAAAAGACCCTTTAGTATCTTTGTGGCTTTTAAGTTCACCTTTCCTTATCAAGGTATCTTCAATTTTGATTCCCATCTCAATCATTTTGTCAAATTTTGGAATGCATTGTAGTTGGATATAATGATTCAATTCTGGGACCAAGTTGTTTACAAAAATATCCATCTTTTTGGTTTCCAAAATTAATCGAGGATATCGTGCAAAAAGTCTTCTCCACCTTTGTAGAAAAGATATAAAAGGTTCACCAACTCGCTGTTTGGCATTGAATAAGTCAATCATAGTAATGGGATGTTGAATGTTGTATGAATAGTGTTTCATAAACCTTTCTACAAGTTCTTCAAAGGTTTTTATCCCATGTGGTAATTTAGCAAACCATTCTGCTACTTGTCCACTCAAATTGTGAGGGAATAATCTCATAAGGTGTAGAAATCCCATATGTGATCTTGAATGAATTCCATGCTTAAGGTGTAGAAATCCCATACATGATCTTGAGGGTGCATGCATCCTATGTATTTTTCATATTTAGGTATGTCCACATTTGGTGGAAATGCTAGCATGTGTAAGCTTTGATCAAATGACATAGGACAAAATGTACTCATAGAGTATTTCTTTGGTACGATTTATTTTTCTTTCTTCATGTCAAGAAGTTGAGTTTGTAAAGCTTCCACTTGTTTCATAAGGAGTCATAGGATTTTCTTCTTCTTGTGTTTTGAGTTGTTCCATATCAAAATATTGAGGTAGTTTTATCCCTGTTGAAGCTAGATGCATGAAGTATTTTTCTTTATTTGCCATTAGGATTTTGTCCATAATCTTTTGGAATCTTGCATATTGTTGGAATTTTTGGATATAATCCTTAGTTAGGTCTTCATCATTATTGGTTTGAGTATCCCATTCATTTTCAATTCCAGCCATGTTATTGTTGTTGGTGTTGTTGGTGTTGTTGGTGTTGTTAGTAGTTTCTGGCCCACTTGTTTTAGGAGCTGAAAAAGGATTGTATTGTTGTTTTTGTAGTGCTTTAACATGTACTCTAGGAAATTTTGAAGTATCTGTGTTGCACACATCCACTTCTTGTCCCAACCATGTAGGATTAAATGATACTTGATTAGAAAAGAACAACAACCTATCACCTATAGTTTCAATGTTTTGATAAACTAGCTTTACAATTGGTCAAAGTTGATGAAAAATTGTTGATGTAATTGATAATGTTTGAGATCTTGATGAAGGTTAGATTGACCTTGATAGTGATCTATAAACACAAAGAGGGTTGATATGACCAATTAAAAGTAGTGTGAGTTGATTGAAACTAATATAAAATAGTTTGATTTTCTATGAACCAAGGTTTTGATTTGAGCACTTTTGATATTTAGGACTAGAAATAGATGACTTTAGAACTTCCACTTTTGAAATAAGTTTTGAGATGAATAGCACAAAATGACCTTTGTTTTTGACAAGCAAGACAACAAACCAATGTTTTAGGACCAATGTTTTTGAGCAAACAATACCACAAGGATTTGAGAACAATACTTTTGGACCAATGTTTTTGAGCAAACAAGACAACAAGGACTTAAGGACAATGCTTTTGGACCAATGTTTTTGAGCAAACAAGAATCAAGGACTTAAGGAAAATGCTTTTGGACCAATGTTTTTGAGAAAATTTTTGGAATAACTTCTTGAGAACTTTTTGTACAAAGTAACCATCCACCGTTTTGAAAAGAGTCACCTATTTTTTGAATGCTTGCAAGGTGTTTTGAATTATGCAAATTTTAGTGACACACACACACAAAGCAATTTGTTTTTGTCATGGTTTTGATAAGGATTTTTTGTTTTTGAAAATTTTGTGATTATAAGGGTACAAACACACACTATCCCTACAAAATTGGCATAGAATGAAAATTGTTTTCTCATAAACTTAGGTACACACCCATTTGCTAATCAGAATATGGCTATCACCAAGCATGCAATGGCTCTAGTCATGATACCATATTATCTGGTTCCAAACGCAAATGGGGGCACAATATGATGAGTATCTTGGGGCAATTAATTTTTGCCTTGCACAAGGATTATCACCTTTTGGGGGTGATTCAGGTAGCTTCTAATCTTAAGGTGTTTAGTAAGGTTCTCAGTTTGGTTGTATCCTCTACGTCCATGCAAGCGTGATTGAGGCATATAGCCCCGTAGAGCGTCTTGGAAAAAGGGGTTATGAAAAAATGATTGAGACCATTAGGCCACCCTTAAGTTAGACGTGAGCCAAGTATAAGCTCAAATGACATCTGACTCCCCAAGCTTTAATCTGAAAGAGTAAATTTGTTTTATGTGAGTTAGAGTGGTGTGGCTCACACCTTGCTCTCACGTGGGTCATCCCGAGAGATTTTTTCCTCACTGACAAACCCAACTAAAGGATAAAGCAAGTAAAGAGGATTGGTGTTGAAAATAGGGCTTGATTTCTGATTTTCCCAAAGGGAAAAGAACATACTCTCCTACTCGATAACATTTTCTCCTATCAACCACTTCAAACAAAGTTCATTTCCTCAAATCAAGAATTAATCTTCTATTTCACGTTTGAGTTTCTGATTTTCCCAAAGGGAAAACAGCATAATCCTTTATCCAAATTAGGAAATGCACAAAAATTGTGTTAAGTGTCAAAGTGTTTTGAATTTTCACAATTTGGCCACCTAGAACAAACTTGTTAGTAGTTTCTCTCCTTGGAAATCTTTGGCAAACGTCCTGAAAAACATGTTAGGCTGCTATAAAGATGATCAAAATCATGAAAACAACCAAGTTAGCATGTTAGAAATCCAATTTATCAATGAAACTATTCTATATTTTTACTCTCTAGATTATAGATGATAAAATAGTGACTGAAAATGATAAATCCTAGAAACAATAATACTTTAACCTCAGACGCTAAACTTAACAAAAAAATGATAAATCTTTTACTCCAAACAATAAAGTATTCCAGAAACAATAAAGGAATCACCAAAGATGCATTAAAGCCAATTTTATACCTTCCAGAGATAATGCCAATGAACCAAAAGATGATATTAGCATGACAGGAGGTGATAAAATAATCCCCGCAAAAGACAGAACACTCTTGGAAACGCTAGCAGAACAACCCCAAACGATAAACTGCCTGCAAAAAGTCAAATTGTTAAGAACATAGTGAAGAATTTCATAAAAATGAGCAATCTGCCCCATGTTGGGCACCAAAATGTGATGTGTTATTATGTATCCTGCAAGTATACTGCACACAAACACTCAATAACTCATTATATCCAAATTTAGTAAGATCAATTCAATGAAAAACATAGAAAACCTTGAGAAATAGAATTATTGCTTCCTATTCATGAATATTCTACTCTAAATTGTGAATTGTTGTTAGATTAAGCATGTTTAGATCATAGAATGACAATCATGAAATGGAAGATTCATTGTAAAATGCCTAAAATGCTCAAGAACATGTTCAATTATGCACATTTTTTATCAAATTACACAAATGAACTAGATTAGCATGCTAAAAATGATGAACTAGATAGCTAAAACCAAATTGACATTATATCTATGCTTTTTAATCTGTTCTCCTATATCAAATAAGCTTAGAATGGCTTTCTTTTATAGAGAATTCTTGGAGGGAAAGACTCAAATTTGAATTTGAATTGAGTGGTTGAGATTGAAATTTGCTTGATCCAAGTGATTACCTCCTATTGGTTAGAGGCTTTTATCTTTGAGACATGTTGAAGGAATACTAATTATTTGATTTAATTAATTCCATTTAATTGATTTCTTTATCCATGTATTTAATTTTTTGATTTGATTTAATTCATTCAAGGTTAATTAAAGAATTAATGACTTTTGATAGATGTCTCTTGATGAGTGATCTTGGATTATTGATTTTTGATGAATTATATACTTAAACCAATCTAGTTTAATTATATAATTGTGATTAGCTTGATATTAATAGTCTTGATTAGTACCTGGAGGACTTAATTACAGATTAGGGATTTTGAGCTTATCAAACCATTTTCAGGTGATTACACTTATATAGACATTATTTCACCATTTCTTGGCTTTCTTGATCTTGGCGTGATCCATAATTCTTGCCAATTAGATTTAAAGAAAAACTCTAGTTTTATCTCGTAGAGATCTTCTTGCCAACTGGACAAAGCAACTTTAAATCCTTTACTTATCTTTGGCTTTATCTTGTCGATTAAAACAATGATAAGTATCAGTTAAGTCTATTTTTAGCTCTTGAAAGCTAAGCATTTTGTCATTTCTAAAATCTCTGTTATGTCGGTCAATACTTTAGTTAGTCATAGGTGATAACTGACTATTTCTTTAGTGTGACTTTAGTTGTCTTTGGGATCTCCGTCTGTCAGGAAACACTGTAATTCTATCCATTGAGTTACACTATGCTTTGCTCAACGGGCAACATTATGAATTTTCTAATCGGTAATATTATGCATTAGCTCATCAGGTAACAGTGTGAATTTTCTCTCATACTCTGTCTTTCGGTGTGCACTCCATCGGTGTATACAGTCACTTTGTGAATACTTGACTTATATGCATTACTGATAGCATAGCCTTTGATTCATTGGTTCTTTGAAGTCTTTACTAATATGTCCATGACCATACAAATTATATCAAGTTGATATCAATGACAATACATTACATTAACTGATTTAATGTCTTGCACTAACTTTCTTATGACTTGGTGATCATCAAATTAACATCTTCAACCATTCAATTAGTTATAGTTCATCAATCTCTTCCTTTGGCATTGATGGAAACATACTAAATTATCACACTATATTACTGATAATACAATATGAAATATAATAGTTAAATCTCATCAAACTACCAATCTTATGTACTATAACAGATACAAGTATTTGGTCCTTGGTAAGCTTATATAGCTTAGATTTTCTTCTTGCAGCTTTCTCTCTATCTTTAATCCCTTCACTGGATAGATGTAGAATCTTTCTTCCTCTGATGTGATGTATTCTTTTCCTGTATCAAACTCTCTCCCTTTCACTGCTCTCTTTTTTTTATGTCTCTTTTCAACAATCTCTCCCTTTGTATGTACTATCCCTTTCTAGTTACATCTCTCCCTTTGGATAATGTGATGGATATAATCTCTCCTTGGGGTATATAATATCTCCCTAAGGTGATAATGGATATATTCTCTCCCTTTGACAGCAATGCCAGACAAATATTTTTGATAGTAATTCCAAACAAATCATTTCTATCCATAATATACTCCTTGAATTTCCCAATCCATCAGCAATACAACAACCTTGGTGCTCGGGGTAGATAAATACCTTGCCGTGTATAGATGTATCTTTGAATTCCATCTCTTTTCTTTTAGGAATAACAGTCCACAAGACAACTGAGGGGGGGGTTAATTAGTTGTTCAATAGATTATTAAACTTTGAGCTTATAAACCACAACATCAAAAGTAAATAACATAGTAATTTCCAACACCAAAACACAATGTTTGTTGTCGAGGAAACCCTGTTAAAGGTAAAACCTCGGTGGGAATTAACACCCACAAAATAATGTACTGAGAGTATAGTATCCCTGTTAAAAGATATTAGCCTTGTTAGGAGCTTGTTATTATATTACAGTACACAGTCCCTGTTAGGAGATAGACCATGTTAGGAGTCAATGAAAGTAGTAGGCTCACTACCCAAAGAAGGTTAAAGCCACCCTCAAGGATTCACAATCCACATCAAGTGTATACAATAAATACACAATCCAGTGAACTGTCTGATAGCAATTGTCTTTTCTTGGTTAGTTCCAATGAAGTACCAACTCTTCTCTCTATCTAGTATTCAAGCTTCACAACTTCACAAATCTCTACTCTTTTCTTTCTCTACCACACTTTTCACAAATGAAAAGATCACTCATATATACCCTCTTACAATAACCCATTAGGTTGGTCAATTAAGCTTTCCTAATACATAATTAACTAGGTTGGCCAATTAAGTCTTCCCATCATACAAATAATTACATAAGCCCTTGCTAAGATACAAACAGTACCTTTAAAAAGTATACAATATTTATAATTCATTACAAATACTTCCAGATCTGCAATCCATGCTCATAATTACTTTCCACATGTTACAAGTCTGAAGTCGGCCAAGAAATAAGTCTTCTCCAGAACATACGCCATAGATGACATCATCAATACCCAAACAAAAATCAAACTCAACCCATTTCACCATCATATGTCAACTCTCCATCAGCAAGCTCACAAGTTCTGAAACATCTTCCTCAGCAAGATATGCCTGAAACACAGAGACCTTCTCTATCTAGAATCACAGTCACAGTCTAGAAAAATAGTCTTTACTAAAATAGCTATAACATCCATGATATGAAATATAAATTCAATTGAACTTAGATGTAAGGTCAAAAATCATTCTTTTTCTTAAATCCAACTTCGCTTGTTCTGGTTCATCTGTACAGTGTCCGTACATGCCTTCCAGTCAAGTAACTAGTCTGTCTTCTTTCACAAAAATATATGTTGACATCAGTTACAAAACATGAGTATCAACAACATGATTAGTACCAAAAACTGATACCATCCAACAATCTCCCCCTTTGGCATTGATGGCAACATATGGGAAATTCCATATGCATCAACCCAAAAGTACTCTCTCTCTTTACAATCTTCTCAATATCCTCAACAAATCTCCCCAAAATAGTAGGGATTTTCACATAGATACCTTCCCCCTTTGACATCAAGTCTAGAGAATAATATAGCTCTGAGATCCACTGGACTGATGCATATTTGCATCATTTAATTACCACTAGGAGGGGCCATCACCCCAAGCATGCCTTTGAGGTATTCAAAAGCATCTTTTGGCAAAGGTTTAGTAAATATATCTACTATCTGTTCCTTTGTGCTTATGTAATCCAGTTTAATCTCCTTAGCAGCTACCTTCTCCCTCAAGAAATGATACTTGATAGAAATATGTTTAGTCTTTGAGTGCATTATAGGATTCTTCGACATGTTTACTGTACTTGTATTATCACAATGAATAACCACTGGCTCCCTAAAAATTATTCCAATATCTTCTAGCATTTGTTTCATCCAAACAACTTGTGTGCAATTTATTATAGCAACTACATATTCTGATTCAACAGTAGATTGAGCAATACAGTTATGCTTCTTGCTTAACTAGGAAACCAATCTCTTCCCAAGGAAAAATGCACCACCACTTGTTCTCTTTCTATCATCCACATTACCTGCCCAATCTACATCAGTAAAATCCTGCAAAGTAAAATCATCAAATTTTTCATACCACAATCCATTGTCCACATTTCCTTTTAAATATCTGAAGATTGTTTTCACAACAGCAAAATGTGTTTCTTTAGGATCTTCTTGATATCTAGCCACAATTCCAACTGCATTGGTAATATCTAGTCTGGTGTGTGTTAGACATTATAGACCTCCAATCATTGATCTATAATTAGTCTTAACAACACTGTGAGTCTCATCATCACTAGTTAGTTTGTTTCCAGTCACCATAGGTGTTCCAATAGGTTTACAATCTTCCATTCCAAAAAATTTCAACATTTCCTTAAGATACTTGGTCTGAGATATAAAAATGTCATTCTTTCTTTGATTAATTTGCAAACCAAGAAAATATTTCATCTCACCAATCATAGACATTTCAAACTCATTCTTCATTTCTTTAGCAAATTTCTTGCTCATGTTGTCATTACCTCCAAAAAAGATATCATCAACAAAAAATTCTATAATAAAGATTCCATCTTCATCAGTAGTCTTTGGTTCAACTTTAGAAATCAAACAAATCTCTTCTCTAGCCTTAGATCTAGTCATTATACCTTTACATGTATCACCAATAATCTGATCTTCAGGATGGTTCTTCTTAACATACCTTGGTGTCTTCTGTGGCTTAGTATCTTCACATTCATTTTCAGTCATCAGAGGTTCATTCTCAATCATCAAAGGTTCTTCAGGTTCTATAGTAACTTCTTTTGTTTCTGTAATCTGATCACAGTCATACATTCTTTCTTGAATTTGGAACTTTTCATCTATCTTCACATTGGCACTTTCAATCAACTTTCTTAATCTTAGATTAAAACATTTGTATGCTTTGCTTTTAGTAGAATAACCAAGAAAGATTCCTTCATCACTTCTAGCATCAAATTTTCCAATCTCATCATCTCTTCTAATATAACATTTACTTCCAAATATTCTAAAGTATTTCATAGTAGGTGTATGATCAAACCATAATTCATAAGGAGTCTTACTTGTACCTTCTATGATTTGAATTATGTTCAGTGTGTACATAGCAGTCCCAACTGCTTCTCTCTAGTGAACATGTGATACATTTCCTTCCAGCAACATAGACCTTGCAACATCTAATATATTTATGTCTCTTCGCTCTGCTATCCCATTCCGTTGTGGAGTTCTAGGGGTTGAAGTCTATCTGTGTATTCTATTCTCTTCGCAGTATGTATTGAATAGTTCTAAAGTAAACTCTCCTCCTCTGTCTGATCTCAAACATTTCATCTTTAAACTAGATTCATTCTCAACTTTTGCCTTGAATATCTTGAATTTGTCAAATGCCCCTGATTTCTCTCTCAGATATGTAACCCACATCATTCTAGAAAAGTCATCAACGAAAAGTATAAAATACCTTTCACCATAGTATGATCTTGTTCTTGTAGGACCACACAAATCTGTATGCACCAGATCCAACTTTCCTTTTGCAGAATAGGCCTTTCTCTTGAAAGTGCTTCTATTTTGTTTCCCCATGACACATTCTCTACACATAGTATTAGATGGCTTCACAATTTTAGGTATATCTCTTACTACTTTTGTCATACTTTCCTTCACAATGTTATCAAAATTAACATGACAAAATCTTCTGTGCCATAACCAACTGTCATCAACTCTAGCAATAAAACAAGTAGCTTCAGATGTGTTAAGTTCAAATACATTACCTCTGGATTTAGGACCATATGCTATCAAGTCTCCTATCTTACTATTGATAGAACATTTCCCATTAATTAAATTTAGCTGATAACCCTTGCCCACTAGCTATCCAACACTCAAAAAGTTATGTTTAATTCCATCAACATGTAATACATTGTCAGTGTTAGTCTTTCCATCCAAAGAAATAGATCCAACTCCAATAATAAGTTTAGGATTATTTTCACCAAATCTGACAACACCACCATCATGTTTCTTCAAACTCACAGACTTATTCCTATCTCCAGTCATATGGTGTGAACATCCACTATCTATAACCCATTCAGATTTCTTTTCAACTCGTGATACTAGGGATTTTTCCTCATGCATAGGTGTATCTTCTTTAATAGAAATGAATCCAATCTCATCAAATTTATCATCCTCATCATCAGATATTACCTCACTAGAATAATAACATTCCTTATCTTTTGAGAACTTAGACTTGAAAAACTTAGGTTTGTGCTTTGGGATTCTTGTAGGACATCTAGATGAAAAATGACCAATCTTATTACATGAAAAACATTTCAAAGGTAATTTTCCTTCAAATTTACCCTTACCTCTCTTTTCTCTTTTAGAAATCAGTGCCACAACTTCATCTAGCTTTCTTTCTTCTTCCTATATTTGTTCCCATTCATCAGCATAAGCTCCAATTTCTTCTCTTAGATCACTATTTCTTGCATTTCCAGATAAGGCCTTCTTGTTCTTGTGCAAAGTTGCCTTGAATGCTGACTCTAACCTAGGTAAAGTGTCTCCCAATTCTACGGCCTCAAATGTAGTAAGCTTTCCAATCAACATCTCTCTAGTGAAGTTCGGTGTCAAAGGTATGATCTCCTCTATAGCTTGTACTTTGGTTCTATATGCAGGTGTCAAAGATCAGAGAATCTTTGCAATTACTTCTTCCTTGTTGTAAGTACCTCCAGAGTTCCTAATGTAACACCCCAAAATTGGCACCTTACAATTCTAACCAATTTTGGTGCATTTCTTCATTTTCTCATCATCAAATTCCTATTGTACAAGGAAAATTCTCCTTCCTAATTGTCTTTAATTGATTTAGTCTCAAATTCAGAAAAACTAAATTTGCATAAATCTTACACTATATTTAATTCCTAAATTTTCAAGATTTATTAGCTAAAAATCTCTATGATTAATTAATTTAATTCTAAAGTCCTAAGTGATTTTAAATTAAATTAATCCCACC
>MU223543.1:1369482-1419471 GCA_018584345.1 Thuja plicata | reverse complement strand
TAACTATGAATGCACTATGAAATCTAGGATGAAAATAGCATTATAACTCTACTCCAAATCTTCTCTATATTTTGAGCAAGGGAGCCATCCCTTTTATAAGAGATTCCAAGGAATGAGTGGTTGAGATTAAGAGGCAAAACAATTTGATCAATGGTGGTGATGCAATTCCTCTCAATCCATGTGAGATGAGAAATTGATTTTGATTAGTCAACTTGTGAGGAGAATAAGATAAAATTGGTATTTTCCTCTCTTTTATTTGTTTTATTTGGTTTTTGAGTGCACACCCATGTGTGAATGGTTCACTTTTTGAGACTTAGGACTCTTTGATTGTATCCCAATGTTTATGCTTTTTTGGGTTTAGGCTTTGATGATTGATGATTTGATTCAATAAGTTAAGATTAAAATTATGTAAAAAAATTTGATTAAATGCTCAATAATTTAGAATCCAACAATAATATCTTAAATTCAGGATTTATTAAGACCAAATATTTGAGAAAAAGGGGCTATGGGTTTGTTGGACCATTTTTGGGTGATTACATTTTCCCCTCTTTTACTAATGTGTGATCGATCTGGGAACACATTGGGTCAAAGAAAATTTGAAGATTGATTGAATCTAGAAATAGCTTGATGTGAAACAATGAAACTATCCCACAGATCAGAAAGCAATTTCAGACTTGATTGAATAGAGATCGATTGAAGATATCAGCTCCAGACTTGATTGAGTGAAGATTGATGAAGATATCTGAATATATTAGCTCCAAGCTTGATTGAGCGAAGACTGATAAAAGAGTCTAAACATTCAGTTTGATGTGAAGTGATGAAACTAAATGTCCATCCCCTCAACAAATTTCTTAAATCAATTTTGAAAAGATGAACCAACCTGGTGTGGTGCGATGAGACTGATTTCCATTTGATTGATTTGATTGGGATAATTGGCTTGATATGGATCCTGATGAAGCCACTTACCAGATTGAGGGGAGTTCTCAGATTGATATGGTGCGATGAATCTGATATGCCCCTAGAGTTTGAGATTTGATGTGTAGAGATGAGAATCACTTGATTAGATCTTGATTTAGGTCAGAGCCTAATGCCCTTAAAGATTGAATTTTTTGATTGAATCAAATTGTTGATATAATGGTACTACCCCCTCAGGAATGAAATTGAAAGGAGGGGAGGTACAAGCCTGATAGATCAAAAAGCATTGAGAAATGTGATATGCGAGCCTGTTTTAAGGTCCTGGGTGACCAAGTGTGACCAAAGTGGACTGAGGAGGGAAGTGTGCAAGAAATATGATCAAAAGGAATCTCGAATTGGAATCCTATGAGGAAAGCGTTAACAATCAACTAAATCTATGAAAAATAGGTTATTTTGCATTTTTGAGGATCAAAACATCATCGAATTTCAATTTCGGTCCCGAAAATGGAGTCAAAGTGGTCCAATTAGCCAGGGGTGTAATTTTCACATCCGTAGGAGCATTTTGAAAATTAGTTCAAAATTGCTATATAAGGCCCAGAGGGGCAATTTTAAAATCATTTTCACTATTCATCTTTGGAGTTTTTGAGAAGCTTCTCTGAGTGAAAATGGTGATCCCAACTTCTACTCATTGTTTCAAGCATATGAGAAGGCATGGATGGACCAGAGATTATCCCGCACCTGTAAGTAGTCGAGGAACTTCATCTTTTCAAGTGAATTTTACCTATTTTGTCAAATTTTTATGGTTTTTGTCCATTTTTAACCATATACCTACGGTTTGTCGTACGACCTTTCAAAGGAGCTCGTACGACAAAGAGCCAAAATTTATTTTGTCATTTGGGGCACGGGACTTGATTACCCTTCTTCTGTCTTATCCAATTCTGATTTTGAGATCCACTGGATTGTATATGATTCATTTGCACCGGGGGTGCACATTTTTACTCGATATTTATGAGAGCACATTGTTTGTATACACTGATATGTTTTGATATATATATATATGATGATGATGATATTTTTGGTATTTGACATGTTACCTTTTCTTTATCTCTGTGCACATCTTTTGTTGTTATGCTTCATTGATATTATATGCTTTATGTAGCTTAGATCATAACTCATGCATGCTTTGTCAGTGCTGACCGTATGGTATGCTTTCATCCTTTGTCATTAACCTTTATGCATATGTAAGTAACCTTTGAGGAGATAAAATGTAGTTGTTTGTGTCAGTGGAGGATTAGAAGATTAGTTAGTTACAAGGATAGCTCCATGTTTAGATGATTGAATGAAGCAGGTTATGATGCTATTATGCAAGCCTATAAATGCAACCTATGACCTGAGTCAAGTCATCAATTTCTATATTCATAATATTTTCATCATTTGGACATTTTGGGACACCAGAGTCAGTACAACCCTTACTAGCTCCTCAGGAGCTATAAAGATATCAATATGACTCTTCATCAGATAGGTATGAGAAACAAATGTAAGCATCTAGGCATAAGCGCCGAGATGACCTGAACATTGTTTCTAGTTTTGATATAACAACAGTACACCAGTATCAAGGCATTCGGGGCCAAGATAATCGTGAGTGCGTTGTTGTTAAAACAAGAAAAATAACAGACAAGGAGATAGTACCAACCTCACCTTATGGTGCAAGAGAGTAGGATTGATGGATGTGTGGCTTATCCACCTGAATACAAAAGCTCTTACCACATACACCCTACTATCTTGACATAAGGATCATTCAAACTACACCAACAAGAAACAATCGAAGAAAACATAGGAAATCATTGATAACAGACAGCATACAAGAAAATTGTTAGCAATCATTCAGTCTATTTAACTTGTTGATGAGATGAGTGTTGAGGAACATTGTCATGTGTGTTAGTGCATATGTTATCCGATGTTGTGTTTAGGAACACAAGTTTTTTCCAAAGGGAAGTGTCAAGAAACACTGTTGATTAAAGTGTTGAAAAATACTAGTGTGTCAGTGAAAAACTGTCCAGAGGAAAGACTAGGTGTGAGGACTTTACAGGTTGACTGATAGGAAATTGGGATAGTAGGAGGCCGACGCAAGACCTAAAGAGAGCTTCATTCAGTGAAGCAAGGAATAGCTTGATATGATAGCTTAGAGAAGTACATAGATCATCCCACAGATGAGATGAACCAAGATATGCTTTGATAGATGGATCACTGAGTACAAGAGGCGCCTGTTTACCAGGTTTTCACCTACTTGGTAGAGGTTTTTTTTTGGCTACCATGGCACCTGTTTACCAGGTTTTCACCAAGGCACTTTTTCTTATTTTTCAATTTTTTTGTATTTTTTCATTTTTGATTTTTTTTTATTGATGCATCAAGGCACCTATTGCTAGGTTTTCACCAAGATGATCATTTTTTTCAGGACATTTTTCAAATGTTTTTAATCTTTTTACGCTTTTCACTTTTTTTATATTTTTTCTGGATCATATATGCTACTGACCAGTGAGAATTCTCAAGCATAGAAATTCTTCAGGTGGAGAGTATTGATGGGATCAATAAAGGTATCCCCTTTTGGAGTTGATAGTTGATAGGCCCTAGAGCCAAATGTTGTGGTGATCACAAAGGGACCCAGCTAGTTGGGTTCAAATTTACCTCTTTGTTCATGGTGTTGTTGATTTTTGGGATTCTCTTTGAGCACAAGTCTCCGACCTGAAATTCTCTAGGTCTCACCTTTTTGTTGTAGCCTCGAGACATTCTCTTCTGATAGACCCTTAGATGGTCAAATGCTGCTTTTCTATGCTCATTGAGTAATTCTAGCTCTTGGATTCTGGAGATTTGATATTCTTCATCTGTGATGAGTCCATGCAAGTTTACTCAAAGTGAAGGCATTTCAACTTCAATGGGAAATACAGCTTCCGTACCATATACCAAAGAGAATGGTGTTGCCCCTATAGGTGTCCTAATACTGGTTCTATAAGCCCATAAGGCTGGATTGAGTTGAAGATGCCAGTCCTTTCCATTCTTTCTCACTATTTGGTGTAAGATCTTCAATATGTTCTTGTTAGAGGCTTCTGCCTATCCATTCCCTTGAGGATAGTAAGTAGAAGAACAGTGTTGGGTAATCTTGAACTTATCACAAGTTTCATCCATGTCTTTGTTCTTAAATTGTCCCCCATTGTCTGTTATAATGGATGAGGGGATACCGCATCTATAGATAATATAGTTAAGAATAAACATGGATACTTGTTTACCCATGGCCTTGATCAAGGGTACAACATCAACCCACTTGGTGAAGTATTCGGTGGCTGTTATGATGAATTTGTGCCCACCTAAAGACGATGGGTAGATTTTCCTGATCAGGTCAAAGGTACATTATTGAAATGGCCAGTGAGTAATAAAAGGTAATAGCTCATGTGTAGGAGCGTGAATAGTGTAGCCATGAGTTTGGCACTTCTTGCATGTTTTATAAATCTGTATAGAATTTTTTTCCATGGAGGGCCAGTAATACCCTACTCGGAGGAGTTTCTTAGCTAACAAAAAACCATTCGAATGAGATCCACAAACACCTTCGTGGACTTCCTCTAGCACGTTCTTAGACTCATTGTGTTCTAGACACCTAAGGAGAGTACCATCAAGACCTCTTCTATACAGGTCATTAGCCATGATTAGGTAACGGGATGCATTCCTTATAAGGCTTCTCTTTTCATTTCTTCATAGGTTGTTTGGCAAGGTTTGGTTTTGGAGGTAGGAATAGATATGCATGTATCAGTAAGAGTCAGTACCTGTGAGGAAGCACACAACTCAGGATTTAGGAGAATCATAGGCAGGAAAGAGGAATTCATAGCGAGCATGGTGTTCTTCAAGTTGTAGCATGGAGGCCAAGGTGGCCATAGCATCAGCTGCTTTGTTTTCTTCTCTTGGTATCTGCTGGAAAGTAACAAATATGAAGTATTTCTTGAGAGAATCAACCTTCCATTTATAAGGTAGAAATTTATTGTCCTTTGTCTAATATTGATCATGGACCTGATTGATTACTAGCTACGAGTCACCATAAATATGTAGTTCAATGATTTTCCATTCAATAGCCATCCTCAGACCATTGGCCAAGGCTTCATATTCTGTGATGTTGTTAGTGCAGGGGAACATCATCTTATAAGTTTTTTGTATCTTATATCCTTGTGGTGTGATGAAGAGGGTTCCGGCACTAGCTCCTTGTTGTGCAAAGGATCCATCAAAGAACATCGTTGAGGTGTGCTCTGTAAGATATAAAATGGCTTCATCAAGAAATTCTATCAGTAGTGGATGTGTGTCATGTAAAGGAGCATCATCCAAGTGATCAATAATAACTTGTCCTTTAATTGCCTTTCTATCAATGTATTCGATGTCAAATTCACTAAGAACCATGACCCATTTAGCCAACCAACCTATGAGAGTTGCTTTATTTAGTAAGTACTTGAGAGGATCTATTTTGGCAATCAGCTTAACAGAGTGTGCCAGCATATATTGGCGTAGTTTTTGAGAAGAAAAAACTATAGCAAGGCAAGCTTTCTCAATGATAGTGTAGTTATGTTCATAAGACACCATGGTCCTACTTATGTAGTATATAGCTCTTTCTTTTCCTATCTCATCTTGTTGTCCCAACAAAGCTCCCAAAGAGGTGTCTGTGGCTGAGATGTATAGGAGAGGCTTTCCTAGAATAGGTGTCATAAACACAGGTTGATTAGCAAGATATTCCTTGATTTTTTGGAAGTGCTTTTCACACCCTTCATCCTAGCCAAAGGTAACTCCCTTATGCAATTTTTTTGTGAAAGTTTGTGCTTTATCTGCTAGTTGAGATATAAATCTTCTGATGGATTGAAGTCATCCTTGTAATGTCCTAACTTGACTAATATTGTGAGGAGGTGTCATTTCAATGATTGCCTCTACTTTCTTTGGGTCAACCTCAATTCCTTTGGCCGAGACAATGTACCCTAGTATTTTTCTAGAAGTTACGCTAAAATCACACTTCTTAAGGTTCAGTCTAAGGTTAAATTGCTCCATTTTGTCTAGAATCTTTTCCAAATCTTTCAAGTGAGTGTCTCTTTTTGCAGACTTAGCTAGAGTGTCATCAACATAATATTCCATGTTCTTATGCATCATGTCATGGAAGATGGTGGTCATGGCTTGCTGATAAGTTGCCCCAGCATTCTTGAGACCAAAAGTCATGACGTTCCAATAAAACATGCCCCATGCGCAGGTAAAGGTAGTTTTTTCCTGATCTTCAGGAGCTATTCGTATCTGATTATAACTGGAGAATCCATCCATTAGCGAGTACATTCATAACCAGCTATGAAATCCACAATCATATCAATCTTGGGTAAGGGGAAGTCATCCTTGGGACAAGCCTTGTTCAAATCCATGAAATCTATGCAAACTCAGATTGATTTATCGTGTTTAGTCACCAGTGTGATGTTAGAGATCCAATCTACGTAAGCTATAGCGTGAATGAATTCTGATTTTAGAAAATTTTCTAATTTAGCCTTGACCAATAGTGCCACATGAGGATGCATCTTTCAGAGCTTCTGTTTGACTGGTTTAACTCCAGGAGCAATTGATAAATGGTACATAATCAGGTCTATGTCCAAACCTAGCATATCTGAGTAAGACCAAGCAAAGTTGATTTTCTTTCTTGTGAAGAATTGAGTGAACTCTTTCTTTTCTTGTTCAGACAAAGATTGTGCTAGATAGAGGAGCTTCTGTTGTTCCCAGATTTACTGCCTGTGTTGGTTCTATGAGTACTAAGGATCTTTCTTGAAGATGATTAGGGAGGAGATCAAGTTCCCCATCCTCAGGAACCTCAGAAAGGTTTTCACCATCGGATATGCCTTTTGTTTTTACTATTTTTGGATCTGACACTGCCACGAGGTGGTTTTCACCATCAGTCCTTTTTTTCTTTTTATCCTTTTTATTTAGGCTGAGGAACTTGATGTCACCCTCTGTCATGTTTATGCTTGTTGAACTGGTGGAAAAGGTAAGGGGTTAATAGTATTTAGGTAGAAAGCCAAGGCATATTCGTTAGGAGTAGAGACAAGATTGAGGGAGGCATCATGATCCTAGTTAATTAATTTAGGATAGACAAGAGGTAAGGGCTCAATAGGTTCTAAGGATAGCACTGAGTTATCCCAATCATGGTCTTCAACAGGAAAGAGGAGATTAGTGATGGCACTCTCCGAAGGGTTGCCTATATTGAAACTCATCCTAGTTCATCTAGCAGAGTCATTGTTGGTAGTCTGAGGATTCAATCTGTTTGATCTAGCGTTGTTATTTTCTCTTGTCTCTCGAGCGGCCATATGTTCTAGAAATATACTCATCAGCATAACCTAGATTCTCCTAGAGGGAACATGTGGTGGGGGAGCCATATCTAGTTCTTGAAGGTCTCTAAGATTCCAAATGTCACCACTCTCTTCTAGTTCTTGAAGATCCCTAAGATCCCAAGTGTCATCATTTTCTTCCATTTCATGTTCCCATTGTGCCCAGGGTTCATGACTATAGCTATTGGGAATAGGATCAGTTTTATTCCTGGTGGATGCGTTGGCATGGCTAGAATGTTTGTTAGTCTCCAAATCTTCTGTAGCTAATGCAAGAGCATTCTCAAGTTCTCTCCCAAAATTATTTTTGGTGTTGCGCGGGAGAGGTGGTCCATCCTCTTCTTCAAAGTCATCATTGGGAATGGGAATGTGTTATGGTTCAGGATGTTTGCCCAACGATTCATTGGTATGGATACTATCTTTATGCAAAAAATTTAATGTGAACTTGTGAACCACATTGACCTCAATATCTATGGTAGCGTCAGAGAAGGAGTCCCATTCATACTCATTAGAGTTTTTCTTAATTGAATGTGGTAAATCTAGCACATGCGCGGGAGTCACAGCTTGCCCCCTGTTAGGATGTTGTCTTGTTAGAGTAGTGTCTGGAGCATTACCAAACTAGATAGGAGCCTAATTTCTATCCTCCAAAAAATGAGAGAGAGTCCCCGGGACACTTAGGTAATTATGGCATTCATTTTGCCGATTTGCACTATGTTGAGTAGAATCATCTTTTGATTTTGGGGAGGCATGAGGAGAGGCTTCTTCAATAGCATGTACTCCATCATTGGAAAAGTGTGGTAGGTCAAGGACATGGGAAGTGAAGACAAATTTCCCCTAGTTAAGGTGTCTATCCATTGATCCTTAGGTTGGTATTTCCATAGTACTAGTGTTGGACCTGTCTGGTTTAGAGGGAGTTCTGGAGAACGAGGGAACATATGGTTCCCCTTGATACGCCAGATTGTCAATAGCAACGTTCATTAACTATTCAAAGGGGAGAGAGATGATTTAATCTCTGCTATCAGCATTTGTGTCATAGACATCTATGTGAGTTCTATTAGGATGATGATTCTCAGGAGGAGAATGAACCTTTTTCGCAGGATACCTTATGCATGTTTTATCCACGGGATCCTGAAATTTAGCATAGAGAGGCTCCATAAGGTCTTTATCCTTACCCAAGGGTCCTTTACTTGTATATCCCATTTGTCTCATGAACTGATATCATTTCCCATATTTATCTGCGTAGATTTCCACATGTGTTACTTCATTAGTTTTCTCTCCATTTCTATATAACCAGGTGAGAACAACCTTTTCTTCATTTTCCTCTGAAAGTGATACCTACACTTTCACCATTCTGGTCCCTTCATGTATTTCCACTTGTTTTCCATTTGAAGGTGGGAAAGATGAGGATGGCATGCCATTAGATCTGGGGGAGACAGAGAAAGGAGCCAGGTGATATTCCCCCATACTTGTGTTGTGAATTTTAAGTTTTGCCTCAAGGTCTTGCATAAGTGCCTTTTGAGTTGCTTCATAATGTTGTAATGCCTCCTTATTGTGTGGAACCATGATGTCAGCCTGCTTTAAGGTATTACAGGAGTAAGTGCTATCGGTTGGAATAGTCACCTCTACTCCATTATATGGGAACTTCACACATTGGTGGTATGTAGATGGGACTGCCTGCATATCATGGATCCAAGGTCTCCCTAGCAGTATATTATATGCAAGAGGTAGATCAAGTACCTAGCATGTGACATTCCTTTTGACAGGACCCACCCTAATCAGGAGCACTATAAGCCCTTTGGATGCTTGTTCTTCTTCATTGTATGCCTTTATAGTAATTTTCCTCTGAGGATCAATAGTGTGTTCAGAAAACCCTAGTTCTCTCACTAGCTTAAGGGTACAAATATTTAACCTAGCACCTCCACCTATCAAAACACGCCTGACTCGATGTTTGCAAATCAAAAAATCTATGTGTAGAGGTTGATTATGTGGGTGACTAAGAGCTTTTTCATCTTCCTCTGAGAAAGATAGGTAGTGGGGGTAAGTCAGATGATTAACCATAGTCTGAAACTGACTGATATCTAGGTCCTTAGGAACATTGGTCTCAATAAGAACATTTTAAAGGACTTCCTTATGTGAGGGTGAGAGCTTCAGCAACTCTAATATAGAAACATAGGTAGGAGTTCATTGCAACTGATCGACCAAGTTTTAACTCATAGAGGCTTGTTTGGATGAAGACAATTTATCTATTGGTACCATTGCTTGTTTAGAGGTGGATGTTGATAGGCCATTTTAATGCCATGCTTTAGATACCTTAGAAGAACTTTTGCTAAGTCTTTTCCTGTGTTTTATTTTTGTTATCTCCAGAATTTATGCTCTAAAACTGTTATTATGTTGTATTCAACCACTAAACCTATGACGTGGACATATGCTACTTAAATACACTTTATCAAGATGAATATACTTTGTTTATTTCTATGGAATTATGATCATGTTTTATGAATGAATTGACTATTTGAGCAATAGATAATGCATGTACTTTGATTAATTACCATGAATTCTCTTATCCTAACGGTGTTAATGCAGCGCATCAAAGTAGCAACTAACATCTTGTTCAAGCGAGCACGTCTATGTGCTGGGTGCTTGACTCGTTCCTTTAGAAGACACATCTGGAAGAAACATTGGCGTAGCAACGGTGGAAGGTTACCGGTGGTAATGGTTGAGTGAAGACTTGGCAAAGTGTAATAATTTCTTTGATGAAATCTAGGAGAGAGTGGGGAGTTAGATCTGTTGTCTACATAGTTCTTTCCTCGCTTCTGGACCGAGTCTATTTCCTGCTTTCTAGTTTCCTTTCTTATTAGTTGTTTGTAATAAAATCTTCGCCTTTTCTTAGGGCATATGGAGTTTAGTAGTTAGATTTTTTTCCTTTAAATAAAGCTCTGCTCCTACATGAGAGGGAGGGAAATAGTTTTTCATTAATATAGTTGCAATCCAGTTCAAATCTGTTATTCATAATTTATGTACTTTGTTATTCAAGGTAATAAGAAAATGAAGTTTTGAGTTTAATTCTGTGCAATTGAGTGTTTTGGGTACTCACTCAAGGGGGCCCACATAGTGAGGAATCCATAGTTAGATGCATTCTATCTTAGTTTGTCCTACATTTTTGTCACTTCTATTTCTATGCTAAACAGCTCCTGTGGCCAAAGTAACAAGACAAGCTATCGTGTCCTGTAGCCAAGCGGTGAAGTAACTAAGGCATTATAGTTAGATTGTGCATTCTTCCAAGTCTACTAGCGGAATTATCTCCTATCAATTACTTTCAAGAATTTCCATTTCCAGCAATAGCTTAACTTCCTTCAAGTATTCATTTCATGCAGCAATAGTATAGTTTCCCTTCAAAAGCATTTACTTCCTGCAGCCATAGAATAGTTTCTTTCCAAAATTTGTTTCCTACAGCAATTAGAATGATTGGTTGAAGAAGTACTTGGTGCATATATTTTTTTGGCCCATTTCAAGTACCACGTCCCTGGGTTTGACAAATTAAATGAGTTTCTTATAAGGAGGATGAAGTACTTAGTTGGATGTCCAATCCCTGAGTTAAAGGATTATGCCTAGTTTCTGAGCCTTTATAAAGAGCGATCATTTTTGGCATCGCTGCCGGGGATGGTACCAAGCCTAGTTCTTATTCAACCATTCTTAGGATTTTCTTTCATTCCCCTCTCTCTATATTTTAAAGCCTTTTCTTGAAAAGAACAAACCACATCACTCCATACTATCTACATGCATAATAGATGAAGAGACGTCAGAGGAAGGTACTTGCCAAATCAACCCCCTAACCTATCTGAAGAAGAAAGCCACTTTGTTGACACTATTGGTGATATACCTGAAGCCTCTTCCTCATCCTCATCCTCTAAGGGTAATTTTTGTGGGTTCTTCTAGGAACAACCAGAAGAAAACCCTCGGCAGTTAGTCACCTACCAAGCTCAAAACCCACCTCAAAATCCACCTCAGCATTGGAGAAGGGTGGCTAATCCTACTACATTTTTGTTTTCCATCTCTGACCAGCAAGATAATCACAACCTCAAGAATATTCCCTCTTCTTCTCTTCCAAAATTTTACGGCCTTGTCACAGAGGACCCAGATACCTTTCTCTTTGAGTTTGATATCCTTTGTAGGAGCTATGACTACACCTCTAACACCCGCAAGCTTAAGCTTTTCCCTGTAACACTTAAAGAGTCTACATTGTGATGGTTTATGGGACTAGGACATTTTGTTTTCCATAGTTGGGATGAAATGAAGGAGGTTTTTTGCTGAAATATAAAGAGTACTGTCAAGGAAATGACATGTGAGGGGATGACATCTTTAAGATGTCACAAAAGGAAGATGAAAGCCTGGAGGATTATGTCTCCAGGTTTATGTTCATCCTACAAAAGAATACTCAACACAAGCTCAATGAAGAATCTCATAAGTTGCTATTTTTATGAGGCATTCATGAAGGATGCACAGAAGTGCTCAACCTAATGGCCAGAGGAGATATCACCCAAGAATCATGGGATGATATCTAGAAAATCTGCCTCAAAGACTCCAGAGATGCTATCAAGAAAGGAAGGGGATATAGGTCCACCTTGGGAAATTCCAATGGTGTTGGTGCTTCATGGATGGAAATAACCAATCTCTTATCCGATTTCAAACAGGATATCATCAACAACATGGCCACCCAGTTGGACACCCTACAAGCTAAAAAGAAACATGAGGAAGCTGAGGCCATGCTAGAAAAATTCTTCCCACATTGTAGAGAGAAGAAGAGGGACTGCAGATGCAAACACATTTCTAATGTGGAGACCACACATATGCCAACTGATTACAGACCAATTGAACCAGAGGACAAGCAGCTATTCTTCATTGCTCACTAATGACCATGGGTACAAAGACAAGGTATGCCTTAGGATCCTCTTTCATTTAGTGGTCCTTTTTATAATAATCAATGGAAACCCCCATGAATTATCAAAATCCTCCCTGTAATAATCCCAGAATTAGTGGCAGAATTACCCCAATCCATAGTTTCCAAACCCTCAAGGAGGTTGGAAACAACCTCAAGGGGTGTGGAAACCACCACAGGGTAATTGGCAGCAAAACCCATAATGGAGAGGTGGCCAGTAATGGCCAAATCAACAACAAGGAATTTTTCCACCACCTATGCAGCCTCCACAATAGCAAGATCTCTTACCACCTCTTGCAACCATTAATCCACCTCCTAAGCCTACCCAGTTACCTACCTAGCTGCAACCGAACCCTAAAAATTGAACTCCTCCACCACAAAAAAATGTGTATGCTATAGACCAGTCACAATATCCCACACAATACCTTTCATATGCAATCAACATCGATGATATTCACCTACGGTCTGGTACCACTCTGGCTTCACCTGAGCCTCCTATAACTATTGAAATGCCTTCTGAGGAGCCCAATCAACCTGACAATCCAACCGCTCTAGTAGCTCCTGCATCACCAGCTAAGTCCAGTCAGACTACAATTCCTCCTTTCCCCCAAAGATTGAAGCCGAGCATTACACAGACCACTAATGAGGGAGCTTTCAATATTCTTGACCAACTAAAGAATGTCAGTGTCCAAATTCCCCTATTCCAAGAAATAAAAGACGTTCCCACATATGGAAAAGCCATCAAGGAGGCTTGCTTTAAAAATCCTGGCCGTAAGAGGAAAGACCCCCAAGCTATTCATGTCTTGGGAAAATTGGCAAACATCATGTTAGGAAAGCTTACCATCCCAAAATACTCTGACCCTAGTATCCCTATTGTCGAATTCATTATTAATGGTACCGCTATCAAAAATTCCTTGGTTGATCTTGGAGCTAACATTAATTTCATGACCAAGGACATTATGCAATGCCTTGGTATCACCAACCTCTGCAACACACCTACTATCCTGTATCTCACTGACAGTTCGACTGTCAAACCTGATGGAATGGTGGAGGACATTGTGGTTGACCTAGAGTCTTGGTCCTACCCTGCAGATTTTATGACCCTCTTGCCAAAAACTACCCTAGGTGGCTATCCAATCATTATGGGATGACCATGGATAGCTACCGTTGATGCCTACATCATTTTTTGATCAGGGGATATAACCATTTCTAATGGCTAGAACACAAAAAATCTGGCCTTATATTCTCCTACTCAACCACAGATGGAATTAGCCTCCCCCATATGGCCCGATATAGGAGAAGAAGCTAAAGTTATTAATTTAGTCTCCAAGTTGATGATGTTAACAAGGTATCCCTTCCTATAGCTTCAAGAGGAAGATAAAGTAATCACCAACATCATGCATAACCAGTAAGGATCAGAATTAGACCCTTTGGATAATTCCTTCCAAAACTACTCCCTGCAGTCGTTGTACTCTAATTACCAAACATCTCCCCCTGCATCCAATTATCTCTCTCACCAAATGCTTCCCTATGAGATCCAATTAACCTCATTAACTAATGCATCTATGGTGGAGCTCACCAAGCAACTGGAAGTCTCACCTGAGCACTGCTTACACATTAATAGTCAACTTTCTCCTCAACAGTAGACATCATTGACCAAAGTGCTAAAGACCCATGCTACAGCTTTTGCCTGGGATTACACTGATATGAAAGGCTTGGACCCAAAGTTATGCACTCACAGGATTTTCCTCAAAGAAGATAATCCCCCAATCAAGAAATTCCAAAGGCATGTCAACCTGGTCCTCTGTGAGATAGTCAAAACTGAACTCCAAAACTTGCTCAAAGTTGGGTTCATATATCCCATATCTGACAGCCAGTGAGTTTCCCCACTATTTATAGTTCCTAAGAAAGGTGGCAAATGGCGAGTGTGTGTAGATTATTAAGAGCTTAACAATGCCACCAAAAAGGACTATTTCCCTCTATTATTCATTGACCAGGTTCTGGACTTTCTAGCAGGAAAGAAGTACTTTTCTTTCCTGGATGGGTATAGTGGTTACAACCAAATCTAGATTCTTCCAGAGGATTAGGAGAAGACCACATTAAATTACCCATGGGGGAATTTTTCTTATTCAGTTCTACCATTCGGTCTCTACAATGCTCCAGCTACTTTCCAGCAGGCGGTTATCAACATTTTTGCTGATATTGCCCACGACTGTATGGAGATCTACATGGATGAATTTACTACCTATGGGGAGACTTATGAAGCAACTTGGAGAATCTAGAAAAATTCCTCATCAGATGCAAGGAACGCAACCTATATTTGAATAGTGAGAAGTGTTTTATGATGATGCAGGAAGGAGTTGTGCTTGGCCACTACATTTCTACTCTTGGTATTCAGGTAGACCCGGCCAAAATTGAAGTCATTATGAATCTGCCTACCCCAGCCAAATAGAAAGATGTCAGAAGCTTTCTTGGCCACGCAGGGTATTATCAAAGATTCATAAAAGACTTCAGTAAAATGGCCAGTCCTATGTATTCACTCCTCACTAAATATTTTGATTTCATCTAGACGTCTGACTACAATGACGCCTTCCTATAGCTAAAATATATTCTGACACAGGCACCTATTTTGTGAGGTCCTGATTGAACCCTTCCATTCCACATACATACAAATGCTTCTGATCTTTCCATTAGGGCAGTTCTTGGACAAAAGGAAGGTACGCTGGAACATGCCATTTATTTCATCAGTAAAAATATTCAAGGTGTTGAGTTGAACTATACAGTTACCGAAAAGGATTTATTGGCTATTATTCATGCTCTAAACAAATTCTTCCATTATGTCACTGGTTATCAAATCTTCATGCATACGGGTTATGCGGCTATCAAATATTTGGCTAACAAACCTATCGTCATAGGCAGGTTAGCAAGATGGTTGTTGTTGCTACAGGAGTTTGACAGTACCATTGTTGATAAGTCAGGCAAGTCCAATGTGGTGGCCAATTTTCGCTCATGCCTTCAGGATACTAATGAACCCATGGCCATTGATGATAGTTTTCCAGACGACCACCTATTCTCCATTTCCACTCAAGCTCCTTGGTATGATGATATTGCTAACTACCTGGTTTCACAAAAGGTACCTCCACACTTCTCTCCAAAGGAAAAGTGGTTACTAATAGAGAAAAATTTCAACTTTTCTTAGATTGCTGATTGTTTGTTCTATACTGGGTCTGACCAAATATTGGGAAGATGTATTCGTGAGGATGAAACATATGACATCCTCTGAGCTTGTCATGATGAGCCTTGTGGAGGAAATTTTTCTGCCAAATGGACAGCCATGAAAATACTGAATACTGGTTACTATTGGCCATCCCTTTACAAGGATTCAGCCAATTACACCAGGAAGTGTGATTGATGCCAGAGGATGGGGTGGCCTACCAAATCTGATGAAATGCCACTCTTCCCTTAGGTTTTCATGACTCCATTTGATAAGTGGGGAATTGATTTTTTTGGACCTATCACTCCTACATCTAATGATAATTCATATATACTTGTATGTACTGATTATTTAACCAAGTGGGTAGAGGTTAGAGCTATGAAGCATGCTTGGGACAACAGAGTTGCACAGTTTTTGTATAAGGATCTATTCACACGCTATGGTGTGCCCCATGAGTTATTCATGGATCAAGGAGCTTAATTCACATCTATGTTGATTACTGCCCTAATGAATGAGTATAGTGTCTTCCACTAGAAATCAAGCCCCTATCATCCATAGGCGAATGGTCAGGCAGAAGTCACTAATAGGGAAATCGAATCTATTCTCACAAAGACAATTCAGTTGCACAAAAAATATTGGAGCAGCCACCTACAAGAATTTGTATGGGCCTACTGCACTACATAGAAGACCACAATAAGGTTTACCCCTTTTGAGTTGGTATGTGGAAAAATAGTTGTGATGCCAATTGAGTTTGAACATAAGACTTTACAAACGACATTACAACTCAACATTGATCTCACTAAGGTGCAGTGCGACAGGATCCTGCAGCTTAACCAGCTAGATAAGATCAGAAAGGCTTCCTTGTAGCACACTGAGTTGGTTCAGACACAGTGAAAAAAGTGTCATGATTCTCATATCCTTTCCAAACAGTTTTCTCTTGGTGACTGGGCTCTTTTATATGACTCAAGATTCCATGAAAACCAAGGTAATCTTACCACACGTTGGCTTGGCCCTTATGAGATTATTCATGTTTATTCTAATGGCATAGTTTAGTTATCCACCATCAACCCTATGCATTTCAAGCTTCTGGTAAATGGTCATAGGCTTCGCCTATACCATAAGCCACAGATGAAGGTCAATTTCTTGCGGCAATTTGAGATTTCTCCTGCAACCGCCAAACCTCCTGCAACCAAAGAACCTCCTCCTCCTTTTGAAGATCATTTTTTAGATAATGGACCTCCTGTATCCAAAGAACCTCCTCTAGCTGATGAATTTCCTACAGCCAACCGGAGTAATTCTTTGCTCCGGTCATCTCTTTAAAAAAATTTGCATGCAGTCATAATAAATTTTTTGTTTCCCATGAAAATATCTTTTCCATAATAAAACGTCATGACCATCCATTTCCTTTCATTATCTTTTCTGCCAGCACCGCCTTCATGTCACCTCATTATTGCGCCAGCTCAAATTTTTTTACTCTGCCTACGTCATCAAATCTTTCTGAATTTGGGCATTTAACAGATCATTTCACAAGGTACGCATTACTTTATTGCCCCAACATGTTTTTACTTCATTTACTGTGAGTATAACACCTTTTAATTAATTAGAGTGATTCATCCCCGATTTTGTCGCACTTTTCCATGCAAGTGAGGACACTTGTTCCCTTTTTCAAAGGGGGCAGTAAATAGGGTTTTGTGGGTCATAAATGCTAGTCCTTGTCATTACTTTTCATTACCACTTTTTCTACCCAAGTTCTACTGCACCGTCATATCAAATGTTATGATTTGACAACCCCTGCGTGTAAACTGTCAAAACCAGCCTTGTTCTTTTAACTTGAAATTTTAGCTTAAACTTCACACCATTACCATTAATCCAAAAAATTTTGCTGCATCTTGTTCCCTAGAAACACCATAAAGTTTTCATTCCAATTCTGGGCACAGCAGAGCAATTTTTAGCGTAAACAAGCACAGTGTAGTAAGAAGATTTCTGGTTTTTCAGGCATTGTTGGAATTTCAAGAAGAAAAATGGGTGGTTCCCCTATACAACATGAACCATAAAACCACCTATTTTTTCTACAAGACTAGGATATCATGCAAGTCTTTAACAGAGTAGGGTGGCTCACCTATTTTGTGAGGCTAAATGGGCATGACGAAGATACAACACTGTAATTTTTAAGAACATACAGCAATGGAGTTGCATATGTTAAGAGGTTACGCATTGAAGCATCAGAAGCATAGATTTATAAAGTCTTAGGACTTCCTTCTACAGGAGAAGCATTCCTGCATAGTCACGACACACGAATAGCCAGAGCAGAATTCACATTACGAGTAGACGTCCCCATGGAATATAGTAAGAAAGGAGTAAAGAGAACGTCTCTTCCAGGGCTATATCCTCAGCTTGCAGTTCATGTCGTCAGGTACATCACCTGTGAAGGTTGTTTTTCTTACTTGCATGCCATGCACTTAAAAATTTTAAGCCATTTAAGGCATAAACGGTTAGTAAATGTTCCAAATTTCCTATACGCCCTTTTGAATTTGAGTGCTGAAGAGGTGTGAAAGGGGCAGCAGAATGCGGTAACCCACTATGGTTTAATCAAACTGTTGGTGGAAAGTCACTAAGGGTTGTTTCTTCCATGACCTAGGATAGGTTTATTGGGGCACCTCATGTTGAATTACATGGAGAAGGGTCACAGGCCCAGAATCAAGGATAGGGGAATAACCCTAATGAGGAAGAAAAAATTGATGAACAAAATGAACCCTTGGAAGAACCTTCTCATTCAGAAGCTAATGAGGAAGATATTTCATCTAGTCATCCAAACCCTACCTCAGGGTGTGGAGAAGCTGAGGTTCCCACAAGCTCTCAGCAAAAAAATAAAAAGAGCAAAGGAAAGGCTAAAATGACTGAATATATGAGTCGGGATATTCCTATTTTCTCTATTCCTCCTGTAGTCATACCTACCAAAAAGCATAAACTTCCATAGAAGCAAACTGTAGCCTCTTCCAATACCCCATTGCACAGAAGTGTTCATTTGAACACCACACACTCAAACAACAGGGACTCTCTTGTCATGGTTGATGATTCTCAGACCTCTTTAGAGGAACCTTTACAAGAATAACTGCAAGTGGACAGACCCATTGCAGAATGCCCAGGTATAACAGAACAGGATCCTGCAGCCATTGGGGTGATGACAGAAGCTGGGTATGCAAAACTTGAAGTCGCAGAGCTTAAAAGGGCCAAAAGAGAATCCTCTTCTCTATAGGAAGTAAATCATGGGGAAGGCCCCCTTGTTCCAAAAAATATGCCAGTTCAGGAGGAAGGCCCACAAGCACCTCGGGCAGTTCCACATCGACAACCTGGGGAGCTAACTATTCATGCTCTCTTGGTTGATTATTTCAAAATAATGCAATATCAAAGTCAATGTGGGAATTAGAAATGGCCAAACTAAGAAGGGAACTTGACAAAAAATAACAAGAAATCAAATTTATACATGATAAAATAAATCACATAACAGATATAATTCCATATTTGATGGAATGCCGACCACCACCTCGAGTTTATGCCCTGTGCCTCAAAGAGCAATTTTTTCTGATCAAATTGGCAAGAATACTTCAGGATGTTAACACAAGCATAGAAACCCCACATGAATTTGTGGTTGCATTCAACACATTACTTGATTGTATTTGAAATATGTTATGTGAATTATACTTGCATAACTATGTTGTTCCTTATGATACTGATTGGAATCCCCTTCTTTTTGTTGGAGATATACATTTGTCTACCCTTGTTTCCTGGATTCAGAATTAAATAAATTACGGGGAGCAGTTACACAAGTACAGGATCTTGGACAAATCCATTTCACTTCCCTTGCATCTTGAAAGTCGGTCACCGTGATGACTTTACTGTGACTGGATATAAATTGTTTTCAGATTTCACGATTCGGCACCAAGGAAATGAATTCTGGAAATTTGTGAGGAAGTCATCTCAGCATTTGAAAGGTTCTCACTAACAGACGGGAACATGGCAGCTAAGGGGTAAAAGAAGAGATTGGAAAGACTCCCTCTGGCTCTTAAGAAGGCTGAACCACACAGTCTGATTAACCTACAGGCCACAATGCAATGTGTCAGTTGGTACATACACTAGGGAAGACAACCACGATCCGAGTGATGGTTACCACTCACTTTCCAGTGTCCCCTACTTTATGGTCATTATGCAGTTGTGTGGATGAGGAAATTGATGAACAACGGGAACTAAGTAGATGAGTAAAAATGGAGCGCATGAATGGATTCTAATTGTGCATAGGCACCTCCATGATGGGGGAAAAATAGGAAGGCGACCTCTGGGTTCTTCCCAAGATCCAGAATGTCCCAGTGCCTGAGGATAGGCACTAATCTTCGAAGGGGGCAAAATGATAGACCATTTTAATGGCATGCTTTAGATACCTTAGAAGAACTTTTGCTAAGTCTTTTCCTATGTTTTCTTTTTTTTAATCTCCAGACTTTATGCTCTAAAACTTTTATTATGTGGTAGTCAACCACTAAACCTATGTCGTGGACATATGCTACTTAAATACACTTTATCGGGATGAATATACTTTGTTTATTGCTATGGAATTATGATAATGTTTTATGAATGAATTGATTGTTTGAGCAATAGATAATGCATGTACTTTGATTAATTACCATGAATGGTCTTATCCTAATGGTGTTAATGCAGCACATTGAAGTAGCAACTAACATCTTGTTCAAGCGAGCATGTCTATGTGTTGGGCGCTTGACTCGGTCCTGCAACAGACGCATCTGGAAGAAACATCGGCATAGAAACGGTGGAAGGTTACTGATGGTAATGGTTGAGCGAAGACTTGGAAAAGTGCAATAATTTCTTTGATGAAATCTAGGAGAGAGTGGGGAGTTAGATCTATTGTCTACACAGTTCTTTCCTCTCTTCTAGACCGAGTCTATTTCCTTCTTTCTAGTTTCCTTTCTTATTAGTTGTTTGTAATAAAAGCTCCACCTTTTCTTAGGACATATGGAGTTTAGCAGTTATATTTTTTTCCTTTAAATAAAGCTCCACTCCTACGTTAGAGGGAGGGTGATATTTTTTCATTAATATAGTTGCAATCTAGTTCAAATCTATTATTCATAATTTCTGTACTTTGTTATTCAAGGTAATAAGCAAATGAAGTTTTGAGTTTAATTCTGTGCAATTGAGTGTTTCAGGTACTCACCCAAGGGGGTCCACTTGGTGTGGAATCCATAGTTAGATGCATTGTAGCTTAGTTTGTCCTTTTGCATTTCTGTCACTTCTATTTCTATGTTGAACAGCTCCTGCAGCCAAAGCAACAGGACAAGCTATCGCGTCCTGCAGCCAAGCGGTGGAGTAACTAAGGCATTATAGTTAGATTATGCATTCTTCAAAGTCTGCTAGTGGAATTCTCTCCTATCAATTACTTTCAAGCATTTCCATTTCCAGAAATAGCTTAACATCCTTCAAGTATTCATTTCATGCAGCAATAGTATAGTTTCCCTTCAAAATCATTTACTTCCTGCAACCATAAAATAGTTTCTTTCCAGCATTTGTTTCCTGCAGCCATGAGAATTATTGGTTGAAGAATTACTTGGTGCATATATTTTTCTGGACCATTTCAAGTACCATGTCCTTGGGTTTGACATATTAAATGAGTTTCTTATAAGGAGGATGAAGTGCTTAGTTGGATGTCCAATCCGTGAGTTAAAGGATTATGCCTAGTTTCTGAGCCTTTATAAAGAGCAATCAGATGCCACTCCCTTAAGGGTGACTTTGTTTTGACCTCTACTAACTGTGTTAGTAGAATTAGGTTCCTTATCTTTGATAACAATCACATTGATAGACTCGTCTGATGGTTCAATCATGTGAATCACATTGTCAGTATGGGTAGATGTGTGATTGAAAACTGCTTGTGCAGTTTGTGATGATTCGCCCTTTTCATAGGATGGTAGAGGTTACTTGAAAGATTTGTGATCATAATTTGAACCATGGGTACCGACCGTGATGGTCTTGTTGTCAATTAAATCTTGTATCACATGCTTCAATTTCATACACTCATTCATCAAATGTCCTTTATTCTTGTGAAATTCTAAGTAGTTGTCATCATTCCACCATCGAGGTTTTACATCAGGTTCCCATGATTTTGAATTAGGGATCGTAATAATCTTATTGGAAACCAATGTCTTCAATGTGTCCTCCAAAGGTTCTCCAAGAGGAGTAAAATTTCATTTTGGTCGAGGAATCCATGGTGCCTTGTCTTTCTGTGTACTTTCAGTGCTTTTAGGGTTCTTAGGAGTAACCAAACTCTACTTGGCTCCCTGTATGCTAGTAGTAAGGTTGAACACGGGCTCATTAGATTTGATTTTAGGGGAGTCAATGATGTCATCATTGACTATGTTGCAATTATTTTTCTAGTATTTTCTCTTGTCTTTACCGTTATTATTTTTGTTGGATTTGTTTTCTTTATTCAGAGTAATATCTCCCTTTCTAATGAGAACATCCTCGATTCTCATGGCATTGTCAACCAAGTCACTAAAGGAAGTATGTTTTTTCATTTGCGTTGCATAGTTCATTTTGAGAACTAGATTATTGATGAAGATGTCAACCTTTTTGGATTCTGGTATTTGTCTAGGGTACCTTTTGAATATCCCTCTCCATCTTTGTAAAAACTTAACAAAAGGTTCACCCGTGTGCTGTTTGGTATTGCAAAGATTGAGCATAGTGGCCATGTGAAATATATTGTAGGAATAGTGTTGAATGAATTTTTGAACCAGTTCATTGAATGTTTGTATGCCTGGTATGAGCTTTGTGAACCATTCTAGAGCATGGCCACTAAGACTGCGAGGGAATAATCACATAAAATATGTTTGTTCATGCATAAATTCCATGCTAAGGGTGCATAATTCCCTCACATGATCTTTGGGATCACCTTCTCCATTGTATTTATCATATTTGGGGATTTCAACCTTTGGCAGAAAAGGTGACATGTGCAAGTTTTTAGAAAATGGGAATGGGCAAATGGACTCCAATGAGTATTTGCTAGGAAGTTGTTCCTTTGTCTTCTTAAGTTCCCTTAGTTCACACCTCATATCCTGTAATTTTTTATTAAGTATAGTAATGGGTGACTCTTCCCCTTATTGTATGAGTCCCTCAATGTCGAAGTTAGGTGGGAGCTTGACACCTGTTGAGACTAAATGCATAAAGTAATTGTCTTTGTCTAATTGCATGATGTTTTGAATCATCTTTTGAAAGCTCTTGTCTTGTTATCACTTCCTAATCTCTTCAGAAGTGGGCTCTTCTATAGAAGAAGAAGCGCTAGTATGCTAACTTTGATATTCATGTTGGGATCCCCAATCGTAGGCCGACATCATTGATGCATTGTGGGAAGCCAAGTTTGAGGAATCAAATAATGGTATTGTCAGTTAAGGATTTAGAATGTCCTTTCATGAGACTTCTTGGTTTGTCTTGGGTTTTTCACAAGAAGGTAATTCTTGAGTAAATTCATCTACAACTTTTCCCTTAGAATCAAGATCAGCCTTTTGACTTCTTGTTTGGACCATGTACGGAAATTTGTGACTAACGTCGCTAGAGGGTCAATATGTCAAGTCAATTGTCAAAGCTTAAAGATTTGTTTGATGAAAAAGAAGGTATGATTTGGTTGTTGAACTTGTGCAAGGTATCGTGCATTTGAGGTCTGAATACCTGCTGAGGTGGCACTTACGACAAAGTTGATAAAGAACCAAAAATAAAGAGTCAATATGCTTGAGAGATTTGTGAAAAACTAGGACAAAAGGACAATGACAAGTATAAGCACCAGATCTGAGAGCTAAAAAGACCATGATAAGGTATGATAGCTTTTGTTACAAAGATGCGACCAAGGATAAAGATTTCAATGCTGGACTGTTTCCAACTCAAGTCTCATACGACAATACAGGGGTCTTCATATGAAAATACAAGGGTCTTCATACAAGTTTCTACCTCTAGAAATGTTCCCATACGACAAATGCAATAGTATGAAATGACAAAAGATTATAGGATAGTTTTCCACTTGTTGTGTAATAATTATTGGACAATTCCATCAAAAATGTGAGGTGAAGGTCTTGATGTTTCACTTTTTTCTATTGTCAAAGTGTTTATGTTTGAGATATATTTTTCAAGTTCCAAGGTGTACATGCACATCAAACACAAAGTGTAAATAAAAAAACACTTTCTACCCTATATTCAATTTGGCTTAGTATCACAATCTTTGCCCACACTAGATATTCCTTCGCCTCACACAAAGTGATATTGGCTTTTTCTGGGACTAGGCACGTTGTGGGTTTTGGAAACAGACTCAATGCTCGAATTGCATAAGCTCCCCCATGCCACATTCATGCTTTCAAACATCCTTAGGAATACATATGTTGGGTGTAAAAATCTTGGGGTGATCTGGGTAAATTCCACTTAGATCGATCCTTGCACAAATATTATGATACTTTCAGAGGTAGATCAGGTAGCCTCTATCTAAAGGTGTGTATTAATTTCATCCATTCATGACTATCCCCTGTAGCTTCACAAGAAAAATTAAGGCATATAGCCCTACAAGCACCCAAAATTTATAGTCTTGCATGCAAGATTGAGACCTCTCGGCCCTACAAAAGTTGAATTTATCTCCCTTGTAGTCTTGTAAACAAGATTGAGACCAAAAATGGCCCTACAAGCACCTTGTCAAATGTAGCTCTTTCTTAGCAAGACTGGGGCAGCGAGGCCCTATAAATGAGAAAGAATTGAAGATAAAACTAGCCATATCTTCCCTCTCTTTGGATTGAAGGAAGCATTTGATTATAGTGGGGTGGAAGTAGCCATGTCCGCTTGTTCCCCACTTAGATCATTCCCAAGAGATTTCTCTCTTGGCAAGCACTCTAAAGGTTAACTTGAAAATAAAATGGATTGGCGACAAAAAGGAGTCTAGATTTGGTCACCAAAAATGTGTGTGGTAAAATGTGTAACTAGAATCTGCAACCAAACACTTCAATAAACCATTGCATCAAAAGGGGTTAGAAAAATATAAGATTAAAAGCATGATAAAAAACCCTTATAAATCGGCTTATTGCTTCCTAGTTGAAGCGAGTGTGATTCTCATGTTTTTCCATCAGATTAGACATAGAGAAATCAGTGACTTGACTACTCCAAAATTGAAGATTCAATGCAATATGGAGCAAGATGCATAGACTTGCATGCTTTGCTCTTGAAAGCTTGAAAATGAGAATACAAAGACTATCAAATGAAATGCATAGAAACTATAGGAAATGAAACTAGAATGCAATATTTAGACTAGGAATGGAAAGAATAATTCATCTAGATTAAGCTATGAGATGAAAACTAAAATGCCATTAAGCTAAGAAATGAAGTTAAAAAATGCAAGAAACTAACATGAGAGCAAATAACTATGAATGCACTATGAAATCTAGGATGAAAATAGCATTATAACTCTACTCCAAATCTTCTCTATATTTTGAGCAAGGGAGCCATCCCTTTTATAAGAGATTCCAAGGAATGAGTGGTTGAGATCAAGAGGCAAAATAATTTGATCAATGGTGGTGATGAAATTCCTCTCAATCCATGTGAGATGAGAACGTGATTTTGATTGGTCAACTTGTGAGGAGAATAAGATAAAATTGGTATTTTCCTCTCTTTTATTTGTTTTATTTGATTTTTGAGTGCACACCCATGTGTGAATGGGATCATTTTTTGAGACTTAGGACTTTTTTATTTTATCCCAATGTTTATGCTTTTTTGGGTTTAGGCTTTGATGATTGATGATTTGATTCAATAAGTTAAGATTAAAATTATGTAAGCAAATTTGTTTAAATGCTCAATAATTTAGAATCCAACAATAATGTCTTAAATTTAGGATTTATTAAGACCAAATATTTGAGAAAAAGGGGCTATGGGTTTGTTGGACCATTTTTGGGTGATTACAATAGCTTCCCTTCAGAAGAATTGGGTGATTCCTTTCTCTATCATCAGTGTCCTTGCACAATCTACAATGGATCTGTTCCTTCTTTCAGTAATTCCATTTTGTTGTGGTGTTCTCAGTGTAGAGACCTATCTTTTGATTCCATCCCCATTACAAAAGTTAGTGAATTCATCTGAAATAAATTCCCCTCCTCTATCTGACCTTAAGAATTTCAATTCCTTACCACTTTGTTTTTCTACCATTGCTTTGTACCATTTAAACGTCTTGAATACTTCAGATTTATCTTTTAGAAACATTACTATCATCATTCTAGAGTAATCATCAACAAAGAGAATAAAATATCTATCACCATAATAGCTCTTTGTTCTCATGGGTCCACATAGATCAGTATGGACTAATTATAGAATGTCATCAGATGTATGGGTTTTTCTTTTGAAACTAGACTTTGTCATCTTACATTTTTGACAATTTTTACAAATGATATTGTCTGGCTTAATCACCGTCGGCAAGCCTCTTACATTTCTCTTTCTTCTTATCTTTATCATGTTGTCAAAGTTTACATGACACAATAATTTGTGCCATAACCATATGTCTTCATTTCTAGCTATTAAGAAAGTGGTGTCAGTATCATTCAGATATAATAAGTTACCTTTTGTCTGCTCACTGGTACCAATCAGACTTCTTGATTTATTGAAGATCTATACCTTCTTATTTCCAAATGCTACTCTGTGACCTGAATTATTCATCTGAGAAACACTCAATAGATTATAATTTAATCCTTTCACCTAATAAGCATCTTCACATTTTATCAGGTTATTCAGCATTATAGTTCCTTTCCCTTCAACTGGACAAGGTGTGTCATTACCCATTCTTACTGAACCACCATTATAGTATTCAAAATTCTCAAAATTTTGTTTGTCACCGGTCATATGGTGAGTGCAGCCACTATCTATGACCCAGACATCATTTTTACTAACTTTAGATATGAGTGCAGTTTCTACATACCTTTCTTCATCATCATCTGAATCATCTTTTACAGCCACAAACACCATCTCAATGTCTTCATTAGATTCGGTGTCAGTATATTCATCTTTGCATTTAGCTAAGTAACTGGCCTTCTTTCCTTTGTCCGTGTAGTCTTGAGTATCTCTTCTTTCTGATTGTCAATTGATTCTGTAATCACCTCTGTCAAACTTCTTTTCAAATGACCTGTCATTACTTCTGTCATATTTTCTTCTGTTAGGACATCTTGCAACAAAGTTCCCAATCTCTTTACAATTAAAACAAACAAGTGATAATTTACCTCTGTATTTACCTTTGCCTCTCTGCATTCTTCTAGCCATAAGTGCTTCAATTTCATCAAGATCTTCTTCTTCACTTTCACTATCACTATCTTTTCTCATAGTGTGTTTATGACTTGATTTACTTATTCTCAAAGAAGATTTGAATGCAGAATCTATGTTTGGTAAGACACTATTATCAAAGTTATTCATCTCAAATGAAATTAGTTTTCTGATCAAACTATCTAGAGTAACATTTCTATTTTCCACTGCTCTCATTTCTTGTATGGGAGATACTCTAATAGCATAAGTAGGAAGCAAGTTTATTAGAATTTTACTTACCACTGTATCTTCATCTAGTACACCTCCAACTCCTCAGATAGCATTGACTACCTCTTTGATTCTTGTGCTATACTGTGTGATTTTTTCACCTTCTTTCATTCTGATATCATCAAAATTTCCTCTAAGGCTTTCTACCTTGGCTCTCAGAACATTTTTATCACCACCATGTACAAGCTTCAATTTGTCCCACATCTGCTTTGCAGTTGTGCATGCTTTGACATCTTCAAATTCAGCATTGGAGAGTGAGGAAGAAATCTCTATCATCATGCAGTTTTGCTCATGCTTCTCTCTCATTTATTCAACTCTGGGTGCTCCTGTGGGAAAAACATATTCAGTATCTAAGTATTGAGTAACATCATTTCCAATACCTGATAACTGGAGTCTTATTCTTCTTTTCCATGAAGCAAAGTTGTCCTTGTTCAACTTGGGCACATCTCGTCTCTTCATCTTGTGATATTTAGCTTGAGCTGTTAAAATCCCTTTCTAAGCACACAAGCTCTGATACCAATTGTTAATAATAATTGAGAGGGGGGGTGGGTGAATTAGTGGCCTCAAAAATTAATCCTTAAATCAACCCTTTAAAACTTATTACCACTTTTAAGCCTCTATTTATATTCAGTCATACAAGATGAATGCCTTGAAATACTTCTATCAAATTACTAATTGTCAGAATTCTTTGTAAACCTTATGCTGTATGTTTACCGAGAAGTAGTCTTTCTATTTACCAAAACACAGTAAATAACTAGTGTATACCGATCAATCCAGATTTACTTAAGTGAAATACAAAACAATAAAGTAATGACTCATAGACACATAACACATAGATTTTTAACGTGGAAACCCTGTTAAGGGAAAAACCACTATGACTGGTACCCCAAATTTTCACTCTTCTGAAGTGAGATCGATTAAGAGCCAACCCTATTAAAGGTTACAAACACATTGTTAGCTGTGACCTTCTTAGAGGATTTTAAAGAATATTTTTTCACTTAGTATCTGGCATCTAATGCTACCATCCTTGATCAAACACTCACTTGGCCTGTCAATAGGTATCGGGCATATCCAATGCTACTTTCTATGATTAAAATTTTTGATACTCCTTGGGATGTATCTCAATTAAAAAATACTTTTAAGTCTTTCTCAGTTAAGAGACTTGATGCTTCAATGGTTAAACTGAAATAGTAAATTGATCTGTTCACATATACAACTTGAATTGCAGATTTTTAGATCTATTGTAAGTGCATTACCTTTTTGATCAATATTATCAATTCAATACATTTTCTCCACATTTTTCTACTCTATGATATTGTCTCACTATTCGTTGGTGTCTGCAAAATTTAGCTCTTTCATTAGATTGAATGATCAGGTCTGAACGAAGACTTTCTTCTCCTTCAGAATCTCTTCAGCATCTATTCTCTTGTCACTCCCCTCATTCATAATGAATAAGCATGTCTCTTATATAGACATGATTTCACTATTTCTTAGATTTCTTGATCTTGGTGTGATCCACAATTCTCGCCAATTAGATTTAAATAAAAACTCCATTTTTATCTTGTAGAGATATTCTTGCCAACTGGACAAAGCAACTTTAAATCCTTTACTTATCTCCAGCTTTATCTTGTTGATTAAAACAATGATAAGTATCAGTTAAGTCTATTTTTAGCTCTTGGCAACAAAGCATTTTTTCATTTCTAAACTTTTTGTTATGTCAGTCAATACTTTAGTTAGTCATCAGTGATAACTAATTGTTCTGTCGGTGTGACTTTAGTTGTCTTCAGGATCTCCTTCCATCGGGTAACACTATAATTCTGTTCATCAGGCTACACTGTACTTTGCTCATCGGGAAACACTATGACTTTGCTCATTGGTAATGTTGTGCATTAGCTTGTTAGGTAACACTATGACTTTTCTCTCTTACTATGTCCGTTGGTGTGCACTCTGTTAGTGTATACATTCACTTTTTGAATACTTGACTTATATGCATTACTGATAGCATAGCCTTTGATTCATCAGTTCTTTGAATTCCTTAGCAATATGTCCATGACCATACAAATTATATCAAGTTGACATCAATGAAAATACATTACATTACCTAATTTAAAGTATTGCATTAACTTTCTTATGACTTGGTGATCATCAACTTAACATCTTCAACCATTCAATCAGTTATAGTTCATCATAGTTTTCATTTTACAACATGCTAAATCCTCGGAAGGTAACACACATAAGTTGCTAAATCTTGAAGAGACACATTTTTTTTTATTTTTTTTGCTAAATCCTTGGAAGGTAACGCACATAAGTTGCTAAATCCTAAAGAGATATGCATTTTACAATATGCTAAATCCTTGGAGGGTAACGCACATAAGTTTTTAAATCCTGAAAAGACACGCATTTTATATTCCACAGTGATACAAGAATGTGGATCTATGGATACTCCAAAATCTATTAGAAGACGCAGTTTATGGGTGAACCTATTGGGCTCGCCCTCCTTGGTGATTCATGGTAAGGTGGGCATCTTACCAGGAGAGGTAATCACTTTCTCTTTTCTCTCTTTCTCTTTCATGCTAGTAGGATTAGATCATGAAGCTATATTATCTATAGTGTTTCTCTTATCTTTCTTATGTAGCCATGTATGTTTTCTATGATTAGTTTCTCTTTGCTTTCATATCTTTGTGCATGTATTTTTATGATTATATTTTCCCCTCATTTCTGCATCCTCTCCTACTTCTTTGACTGTTTAGGACCCTGATTGGGCCTCTCCGGGCATCATCCATCCCATATGGCACATTTTCTAGGGGTTCTAGCTCCCTGGGTCAAGGTCGATCTCAACCTTGACCTAGGCCAAGGTTGACCTTGATTTTGACCCAGGTCCGCCTTTTCAATTTGAAAGTTTGTCGATTGTCTGGGGTCATTAAAAGTTCATTTCCCGCTTCCGGGCCAGTTGTTTTGGGTTCTGAAGTGATGACTCTTAAATTATATTTAGTATAGGTCCTCTTCTAGGGATATAGGTCTAATTGGAATTTAATTATCCTATGTAGGCCTCTCTATAATATTTTTCCCTAGATTCATATATAAGGAAGCCTTCTCCTCTTATTTTCTCTAAGTATGACAGCTAACTATCCAAGAAGCACTAAGCATTAAGTCAAGTTGAAGCATCCATTGTTCTACATATTTTCAAGCATTCAAATTATTCAAGTATTCCTCTCAAGCATTCAATTTCTCCATTGAAGATCAAGGATTCAAGCATTCAAGCCTTTGAAGGGATTTTGTTCAAGCATTCAGAATTCATCATTCAAGCTCTATATCTATCCATCATGGTGGTGTGATCTTCCTTCAAGATCCTTTGTGCATCCTCAAGATTCATTCATTCTCTCTTCAAGGTGAATTCCAAGCATACAATCATGGAGTTTTATGGTTTCTAATATTGAGTCCAAGCTTTCATATTTACATACTTGTTTACATTCAAAATATAATTGCATATCTATTGAATATCATAGCTTCATTATTAGATTTACTTCTACTACTTGCTAGCATTCTTTATTTCAATTATTGATTTCAAGGTTAATTCCTAAATTGGGGTTTGACTAAGGCAAACCCCTCTCCCCCAACAAACAAACCATTTTTATTGCAGGGATAGGTTCGGAACAATGAGTTGGAGTGTAGATTTGGATACCCTTTTCGGCAAACTATCAGGATTCAATAACATATTTTTTGTCAAATATTTTTAGGTCATACTCGGAGTTTGATTATGCCCTAGGTCAGAATTAGAAATTATAGGTCAATGGTGACATTGACTTGAGGGTCAAAATCATAACTGTGTCAAATCAGAAAAAGATTTCTGGGTTTTTTCCGTCTCTGTGTTTCTGTTCCAGATCCAGTTGTAAATTTTTTAGAAACTTAGTATAGACCCCCCAAAATAGCATTCTTCAGATCTGTAACATTTCGAGGTTAGTACTTTTCTCATATTCTTTTATATTAAATTTATTAATCTTTATAAATCTATCACACATTCTTTTCTATAAACAGAATCTAAGGTCTTCCTCTTTGCTCTCATTTCCAATAGATTGATTCGTTTATGCATTGATCCTTCTTTTGGGGTTAATCAATTTGGTTCCTTCCTTTGTGTATTTGAGGTTAAAAGGAACATCTTATCTTCCCCACGCATTTCAATAAGAATTATAATTTCAAATGTAACAACATCCATTCCATATCCCACATTAAAACCCCTCCTCCAATTTATTTTATTACACTACTGTGACAAGAGATACATTGATCGGTAAGTTATCTACTTTTAAAATGAGTGAATTTGGAGATAAATTGCCTAAAGTTGAATCTTCATTTAAAGTTACTATTTCTAAGGAAGAAAAGATATGACCCTGGAGAAATTTCATCTAATCTTGGTAGGTATTCTAGGGAATTGAAACAAATTGAGAAAGAAGAAAGGGAGCTTGAAGAGCTTGAAGCCCTATTTGGGAAGAAATTACCTAAGGGATCTGGTAAGTATGAAGGAAAGCTTCCCTTGAAATGTTTTGCATGTAATAAGATTGGTCACATTTCCTCTAGATGTCCTAAAAAAGAGCCTAAGTACAAGAACAATAAGTTTAGATCTAAATATCAGAAGAAGTGGTACTATGTTTCTAATGAAGGAACAATAGATGATGAATCTAAGAAGAGAAAATATGAGATTGTATTTGTTGCTATCAAAGATGAAAATATTAATGAAGAGAGTGCCTTGGTTTTACATGTGGATAAGAGAGAATACTAGGTTATTGGCAGTGGATGTTCACATCACATAATTGGAGACAAAATAAAATTTGTGAAGTTTGAAGACTATGATGATGTAGTTGTTAGATTTGGTAACAATGCTCCTTGTTTGATTAAAGGAACAGATTCGATTATACTTGATGATAATAATACTGATACTGATCATGTTTTATATGTTGAAGGTTTAAGGCATAATATTTGGATTGTTGGGAAATTAGTTGATAAGGGTTATCAGTTGGAATTCAAGAATGAAATGTGTAGAATCATTGGAAGCATTAGAACTAAGATTGCATCAGGTACAAAGACCAGAGGTAATATATTTCACTTGAACAGTTCAGAGAATAGATGTTTAACTGCTAAGATTGATGATAGTTGGTTGTGGTACAAGAGATTTTTTCATGTTAACTTTGATAACATTGTGAAGATAAGTACTACAAATGCAGTGAGAGATTTACCTAAATTGTTGAAATCTGCCAATGTAATGTGTAAGGAATGCCAGTTGGGTAAGCTAACTAAATCTACTTTCAAAAATAAGACCTATTCTTTGAATGGATTTTTAGAATTGGTGCATACTGATTTATGTGGTCCTACTAGAACTAGAAGTTATTATGGAGATAAATAATTTATCATATTCATTAAATCTTTGAAGGAAAAATCTAAAGCATTTGACAAATTAAAGATCTTAAGAACTATGGTTGAGACTATGATAAGCATGAAGCTAAAGTATCTAAGATCTAGAAGAGGTGGATAATTTACATCTAGAGAGTTTGATGCATATTGTGAAGAGAATGGGATAAAGAGACATAATCCTATTGTGAAGTATTTTAAAATCTTTGGAAGCAAATGTTAAATTAAGAGAGATGAAGATTTAGGAAAATTTGATCTGAGAAGTGATAGAGGAATATTTTGTTGGTTATTCAACTAAGAGAAAGGCATACAAATGTTATAATCTTATATTGAGAAATATGATTGAGAGTGCTAATGTGAAAGTGGATGAATTTTTCCAGAAACCAATTAGATCTTGTAATTATGAATTAGATGATGAAAAAAGTCAAATTGTGCAAGCACAAAATTAGAATCAGAATCATAATATCAGATGAGATCGGTAGAGAAGAATGAATATGAGGAAGAGTTGGAAACACAAGAGTCAAATAAAAATGAAAATATGAAGACTCCAGGGTATGTAAAGTTAAATCATTCAAAGAACCATATTATTTATGATAGAAACAAAGGTTTTTAGATTAGAGGAAGAATTTCTAGGAATGAAATTTGTTTGATTTCTAAGGTTGAACCTAAGAGTGTTGATGAAGCTTGTAAAGATGAAAGTTGGATTAAAGCCATGAAAGAATAATTGGAATAGATTGAAAATAATAAGACATGTATTATCATTTCTAGACCTATGGACAACAATGTGATCAGTACTAAATGGGTATTCAGAAATAAATTGAATGAAGATGGTGAAGTAGTTTGGAACAAAGCTAGACTTCTTTATAAGGGATATTCTTAGAAGGGAGGTATTGATTTTCAAGAGACCTTTTCTCCTATTGCTAGAATTGAATTTGTTAGAATATTTATTTTATATGCTACTTACAAAAATTTAAAGGTATATCAGATGGATGTTAAGTATACATTTTTTAATGGAGAATTGGAAGAATAAGTATACATTGAGAAACCAGATGGTTTTCCTGTGACTAATAAAGATGACATGGTCTGCCAATTGAAGAAAGCATTATATGGATTGAAGCAAGCCCCTAGAGCCTGGTATGTGAGATTAGATTAGTATTTATTGAAGATTGGTTTCAATAAAGGTACTACTAATAGTAATTTGTATTTCAAATTTGTTAATGATAAATAACATTTTGATTATTGAAGGCTTTGTGGCTGATATCATTTTTATGAAAATGAAAAGATGAGTAAAGAATTTTCTAATGAGATGTAGAAGGAATTTGAGATTTCTATGATAGGTGAGATAAAATTCTTCCTTGGACTGCAAATTACACAAATAGATAAAGGTATTTTAATTTCTCAGTCAAAGTATGTGAAAGAATTGTTGAAGAAATTTGGTATGGATGATTCAAAACCTATTGGTACTCCTATGATTACTGGTTAGAAATTGACAAAGATTGATGATACACCTAATGCAAATCAAAAAAGATACAGATCTATGATCGGTGGGTTGTTATAATTGACACAAACTAGACCAGATATTATGAATGTTTTTTGCATTGCTACTAGATTTCAAGCAGAACCAAAGGAATCACACGTTGTTGTTGTTAAAAGGATATTCAGATACTTGAAGGGAATAACTAATTATGGCATATGGTATGGTAAAGATGATGATTTAACATTGATTTCACACATTAATGCAGATTAGGCAGGTAATGTGGATTATAGAAATATCACAAGTGGAGGAGTAGTCTTCTTGCATAAGACATTAGTTTCATGGGCTAGTAAGAGATAAGATTGAATTTCACAATCTACTGTTGAGTTGAGTATGTTGTTGGTAATCTTAATTATACACAAGTGGTATGGATGAAGAAAATGTTGAAAGATATCATAGTATGTGTGAGGTCTACCATAGCCCGTCATACCTTAGCACTATTTATCACTTATATTCTCTCCAATCAATACTAATTTTGGTTATAGTTGAACTATTGGGACACGTGTATTACTTTATGGATTTGTTGAATCCCTTGCTTGTACACAACACCTAATTATGTAATCAAGGAATCTATGTGATACTCTATGTTAGTGATGCTGATTTTGATTTAGGACTTAGTTTTGATGGTTTCGTATATTGGATTAGTATGTGGATGTTAGATAATATCAGTTTGCAGATTTATTAAGAGTTATGTTTATGCATATGGATTAGATGTAGATATTGTTTAAGTTCAATGAATCATCAATGCAAATGTGAGTGAATGTGTTTTTTATTTACATTATGTATCTTGATATGTTTATGTATTGATTTATTGGACCTACTGGTGTGTGCAGGAAAATTGACCATGGTACTAATCGGGGATTCAGGAAAGGGCCAGTGTGAAAAATGTGATGCTAAGGTCCTGTCTATAAAAAGAGACATGGACCTCATTGTATTGTATTTTATTCATAAGAGTTTTATGCATGATTGTATTTAATTTAGTAAATGTGTAAACAAGTCATTCTTATGTAACATTGTTGTGTCACTTGACACATGTGCACTCTATGTGTTGGCATGGCTAGTAGATGTGACTAGTGTAGGCTTGAATCTAACCCAGGGGGTTACCTAGTATAGTAACCAAGCTTATCATGGGTTAGGAAGCTTCTAGATGTGTCCACTTGAGTTGAAATTCGTGAGTTAACCTTAGATGGAGTTTTGGAGGGTCTTTTGGCCTCCTAGAGAGTAACTAGGGTCAAAACTAACTACCCCATTTGGTACCTTAGGGTTTAGGGGTCCTTTTCAGCCCATTAAGATCCTTAAAACTAATTTATGACACCCCTAAAGTCACCATTTTGGGAAATGGTGAATTGAAGAGTAGGAAGACTTTGGTTAAGCCATCCCTTCTTTACTTGCAAGCATTTAACTTCATTTATGGAGAAGGAAGGCAATTGGGGAGAGTAGATGAATTAGGGTCTCTCCTCCATATATGAATCTTTATATTTTAGGGAGAAGGCCTATATAAGGAAGAGTTTATAAGGAGCTTGGGTGTTCACCCACTCTCTACCTTTAGAGACAGATTCAGTTTGAAGGAAGGATTTAGGAGAGGGAGAAGGATTGGAAGGAGAATCTCTTCACAAACCACTTTGCAATTGCCATATCTTGGATTTGAGGTTATTTTTCTAGTTAGCATAGTTTAGAGTAGTTTTGCTTGCATATGTACTTAGCTTGAGGAATCCATTGATGGGTTTTATGTTTTTTTTTCAACTTCATGGGTTTCCATGTAGTTTTTGTGTTGAGTCTTGTGTTTATTTTGTGATTATTTGTTATGGGTTTCTACAAGGCACACTCACCCTTGAGAGGGCTGAGAAACCTTGAAGGGGTGAAAGTTAGTGATTTACCAAAGTAGTGTAGAGTCTCCCATGTGTGGAGAGATGTACATGGGTATATGGGTGCCCATGTTGCCAAGTATGCCCAAGGGTATATGGGGGTCATAAGGGAAAGAAACCAGAAGGATTTAAGCCACAAATTGATTTTGTGAGAGAAAGGTGAAATTAATCCAGTTGCCGCAGTATGACATGGAGAAGGAAGATGAAATTTGTTCAAGAGCCCATGTGTGTCCATGGATAAATAAAATATATGTGGTAAAGTAATTTTGAGCCCATGTGTGGCCTATTCCTCTTGTATGTATTTTTATTGTTGGCTTTCTCCTCTTGTGGTAGTCCTCTTTCACCCTTATGTTCTTCAGTTCTCTTCGAGTCTCGTGTAAGCCTTAGGTATTGAGAGTTTTCCTTTGTTGCATGATTCAGTGTGTTAGTTGTCATGACTTCTAGTACCTATTCTATTCTCGTATCCCCTAGCTCAGAGGTGACCTTGTAAAGGCCTAGGTTGGGAGGTGAGCCTCCATGGTCATCCTAATATCTTATTGCAGGAACAGATGAAGCCTTTGGAAAGTTAAATTAGAGTCTTGGTGATACTACCACCTGGTGACCTTGTTATTTACCCTAGTGAAGGTTGTAATCAAATTCTTATATTATTATTTTGAGTTGTAGTATTTAGTGAAGTCAAGATTATTCCTTGTAATATGGAAATCTTGAAAGTTGCAACCCTTGGTGTTTTAATACCATGCTTATTGTAAAATTGTAATTTGTGAGTAAAAAATGAAATTGTTAAGAGTATTTACCTTGAAATAATTATCTTGTTGATCATAAAGTTAATTAGAAAAGAATTTACTCGTTATCTTTTGGTTAAACTAGTGTGTAAATATAGGAGAAAGAATAAATTTAACTCAATATTAGGTAAGATAGATGGTTTATTAAAAGTTAAATACCCTCTTTAACTAAAATAAAGAGTTAAGTTTAATGTCCCTTTATTTGTATATTTGTATGAATAATGATAAGGTAAATCATGAATATACATAGATAAATATATATTTCTTGCAATTTAAATAAGGATGGATATTATAGTTATTCACCCTTTAAAAAGAATATTATTAGTTCATCTACTAAAGTATTTGTGAAATCCTTAATACATGAACAAAAGGGGTAAATTTCTTAGGTAATAATTCCTTCCTTTATATAGACAATAAATATATATACATATCATGATTTATTCTTATTTATTATTGTAGATATATATCTACTTAATATTGTTTTTTCGAGTAATTACTATAAATGCATAAGAGATAAATCAGGATTATATATTTATAAGCTATCTTTTAACTACCGATATACATTAATATAGATATTCAATTTAAATATATTATATATACCCTTTCTTCAAGTAGACATTTGTGATAAATTGAATCTCATGTTATATTTGGACCAAAGAGGCCTGTCCACTACCCTTTCTGCTCCCCGCAGTCTATGTCGCCACTGTAACCTTCTGATCCTTCGACCACCTCTTCTCGCTACCTTCCACACCAAGTTGTAGCCCCACCTCCTCCACTGGCTTCATCACCCATAGTGAGTGGCACCACCACTACAGCCACCCGGATCCAACACCACCCCTCCACCCAAAGTAAAATAATATGCCACCTGCAAACTTTTCTCAGCCGCTTCTCTCATAGGCATGGCTAGGTAAAACTGGGGTGGGGATGACACCCAAAAAATCTTCACTACTACAAAAATAAAGTGTTCCTGTTAAGGCTACAGAATTTTATCACACTTGGTAATCTACCTGATTAAAGGTCTGCCCGGTTAAGAGATACAAATCATTACAATCTACCTTGTAAAAGGATTCGAACTTACAACAAAGTAAGCACTTGGCTAAGAGATTTAGAAAGGTTTTTTAGAACAACTATGTTAAGATATTTCACCTGATACACCTGTTAGAATGTCTCAAGATCTGATCCTTTGATATGCTCTCAAATGTTGATGATGGATCTCCTCTTTCCAATACCTTCTCTGATCTAATAATCTAATATAAATTTTCTCTACTGCTCACTGCTCTTTTTCTATGCTATATCTATGCTTCTTCACTCAGAAATAACCCTTTGCACATCTCTCATGTACGCATACACTTCTCTCTCTCATATCTAAAATTAGGGTAAGAAGCAATGTTATATACCTTAACGATCAATATCAAATACTTATGCCACTTAGGCATTCCAATTTTCTGATTGGCTCCATGCCATGTATGGGATCAATGATTTAATGCGTAATTAACTCTGTTGAAAACATTAAATACTCAAACAAGTCAGCCCAAAATAGTTTACCTTCAAGTTTGTGCCATTACTGACATGTATGACAAAACTGTCTTGCTCGACATATGAAGACCCTGGTGCTCGACATGGACTGCTCAACTATGCTCAGCTTCTGTGTAACTTGGCAACTACTATCTACTCGGCAATGACTATTGCTTGGCCTATACTAGATAGCTCGATCGCAGTGATGACTGACTAACCTTCCTAGATAAATGACTAAGTGTAGGACACTAATGATCAACAAAACTTAGAGATCAACAATCTCCCCCTATGATATTAGTAGCAAAAACACTTATCATTTCTTTACATCCACAAAATTTTCCCAAGTACACAATATACTCCCCGTAAGATTATACTTCAGACTTCATATAGCATACAGGCCTAAAAAAAAATTATGCCTGTTACTGCACATCTTTTTCTGTTTCCTTATTTGTTTCCCCCTTGTTTTTGTCACTGATAGCTATAGGGGTTAAGTCATACTTATCCAAAAATGACTTATGAAGTTGTAATGTTAATGCAAATACTGTGTCCCAACTATTTTTAACAAACTTCATAACTTGTAATTTAATTTCTAGCTCGGCAGCTAGACTTACCAAACTATTTGCAATAGAGAGATGAGAGTCTCTCTTGACTAATTCTCATGCAGCTATAAGCTCCTTCTAAATAACCTCTAGATGAGGTATCAAGGTAGTCTGAATAGTAATTAATTTTTCCCTGATTCTTCCATCTTCAGCCATAAGCTCGGTTAATCTCCTCTAAGTGTGAGTCAACTTGTCAAAATGTATGGAGCTGGAACTAGCATCCATGCTCAATGAACTACCTATTGACTTCAAAGCTAATTGCAACTTCTCCACAAGCTGTTGATTATCCTTTGTACATAATTCTACATCACATAACTTTTTGTACAAATAATAAACATTATTTACAACTTCCTCTAGAATATCATCAATAAGAGAAGAAAGTTCAACCTATTTAATAGCAATCTCTGCTGATATCTTCTCCAAAAATTTGTTCTCAAATTTTCTTTTGGACCATTGTAGAAACTTATCATTTGCCTCAATATTTTCATCATTAACTTTCTGCACAGTGTGAACTAACTAATCCAAAATTGGTGTTTGCTCATTTATATCATCCATATCAAAAGCATTAACAAAAATATCCTTTATTTCATGTAAAAATTTCTTCTGTTGATGCTCCCTCTTCATTTCCTCTTGTTTCTTCTTCCTCTTCAATAGGTCTTGTAGAGTCTGAATCTGCTCATATGTCAAGTTCTTTGGATCCCACTTAGGAATCACAATAACTTCATCCAATGTGACATTTAGGCTTGGTGAATTTTTCTTAAGTGACTTCTTCTTCTTGAGCTCTGGTGAGCTGATACTCTATTTAGGTTCTTCGTTATCTATTGCCTTGTCAGGGCTCATTTCAATTGCAGTTTTCAATTGAGTAAAGATATCCTGCTGATCAGGTATGCTGACAGTTTTGGGTCTAGTGGGAGTCGATGGTACAGAGTGTGGTAGCTCCACCAACACTTGTATAGCCTCTTGTTCTGTAGGCTTATTTATTATTTCTTCCATCTGACTATCACTAACATCTAAAATTTTTTGTACAACCTCTAAAATAGGTGGATTATCATTTATTACATCATGTTCCTCTACTTTGTCTGTCTTGGCCTTTGTTGCTTGAATAGGAGATAGTCTTCTTGTGTTTGCCGGCTCATTCTAATCCTCAGTATCCAAATTGTTATTATCCTCAAGTGTAGTGACAATGGGACTATCCACTATCAGATCTACAGTTTTCACTTTGTCTATTTTCTCTCCCAGTTCCATCTCAGTCTCTTCCTATTCAGTAGAAATCTGTCCTTCCAATTCCATCTACTATGAGGTGCCTACACATGTCTTATTTTCCTTCTTAGTTAATTTCCCAAAATTATCCTTCCAAATTTGAGTGCTCTATTGGACTACACCTTCAACATCATTTTTCAAAATTGCATAGGGTCTTAGTTTCAGAATGAAATTCCTTTTATATTGTTCAATAAATTTTCCTATTTTCTTCTTTGTTAATCCAGGAATGACCTTAGCTAATGTCCTTTCCCTTATCTGTCTTTCAGTCATCAGTGCATATTGCCATTTTTGTGATAAAATATCATAAAGGTCTATAGGGACAAGGTCTCCTACCTCTATAGGTGTCATCTTAAATGTACCCATCATGTCTAATAGTGCCTCCTGAATCTTATGCTTGTCTACTATACTCTGCTTCTCATACTTAATAAATTTGAATTCTGCTAATCTAGCTATACTTCTAATGTTCTTACATACCTCATCAATATTGGTTGGTAGTTTATGTGATGTTGTAGGTATGTTTCTAGCTTCATCTGTATCTGTCTTCTCCTCATCATCTTCATGCTACAGGATCAACTTCCTCCTCGGTCTTTTCTCAGGTTGGCTCAACACAACCTTTGTTTCAACTTGTTTTCTTTTACCTGAGATGCTCTCTCCAACATTCTTCTTTGTATATACTTTTGTTGACTCAGAAAGAGATTAAATAGTTGATGCCCTATTCCTAGGTCATTTTTTAATAGGAGGGGTATCCTTAGGTTTGGCTTTGGTTGGTTTAGTTTCCTTGGAAACCATTGGCTACTTTCCTTTAGATTTCTCGGTGATATCTTCTTCAGGTTCACTCTCCTCTTCTTCACTAGTCATATCCTCTCCTTGACCAGTTGACAATCACAAAGGTGCATCCTCTATTTCTTCATCACCCTCAATTCCAATCATCTTCTTCAAACCTTTAGCAATCTTTTTCTTTTTTCTCTCCATAGTTCCAGCCTTCAAATCCATAGATATTTTGGACTTAGCTTCCTCATAATTGCCAAAACATTTGGTTGAACCATCAATCTCTTCTACAAGTAGAGTTTTTATAGCTGCAGATGTCTCATCAATATTCACCTCATAAGGTAATGGCCTTAGCCATGATACCCTCAACACTACTGCCTGAACATAGGTAAGATTTGTATCCACTAGGAAACAAATGTCCTCGTAGTGTTTCTCAACTAGTGACCTAGGAATTATGCTTCTCAATCTTATCTTTTTCTTAAATTCAAAAAAATATGTTCCCATTAAATTGTTAAAATTACCACATAATTTCTCAATAAGCACATTGATTTTCTATGTAATTGGTCAGTCTATCTTCCACACAATATCTCCAAAAGTGGAAAATGTATTATGTATATACAAAAATATGCAAACTAGCAGAGAAACAAACTTACACATTGAGTTCTTTGCCTTTTGGATTGAAAAAAGGTTCTCGACCAACTGTTTCATCTGAAGCTTAGCAAGGTCATAAGTATGGTCCTTCTTCATAATATTCCATGCATGGTCGATTGTAATACATGGGACACTGTCCATTCAGCTCAACTGATAAAATTTGTGAGCTATGACCCTTACTGAAAAATCAATCTCCAAATCTATGATAATAGAGATTTTCATCCCTCTCTTGTTCCAAACTTCCCTGGTGTTGGCTTCTATATCCTCCTTACTCTGACATCCCATGGTTATTTTTCCATTGACAATTGGATAACCAGTTACTCGATTGATGATTTCCTTTGTGATCTTAACTAATCCATTATCCAACCAAATGGTCATATCATGTACATGACTAAGTAAAATCTTAATCCATTCCATTTTGAAATCTCTCAAAAAATCTAGGGCATGAGTTAACCCTTTCTCGGCTAGATGTTTATGCTCATCTTTTAGGGCTCCGTCTACACACAATTTCCCATAGGATTGTCTTAGCTCATAATCCCCAATTTCTCTCACTTTGCACATATAACATGATCTAATATCATGAATCATAAGAACCTTTGTTGGAATGGATGATAGGGCTCTAGTCAGATCACTTAGGATAGCGCTTTCAGGAACTACCTTAAAATTAGGAGGTGCACAGGTGTCGCTCCTAACAAATTGAACTTTCATCAACTCCTTCATTTTCTTAGCTGGTACAGAAGAACTTGCATCCATTGTCTTAAAAAAAAGGGTTTCAAATATTACGAATAGAGTACCTCAGAAATATCAAAACTCACACTTTCCACTAAAGAGGTTGTCGACAACACGCTGTTGAAATCTTTGAAGAAATTTGCAGTAATCAAGTTTACAAATGCTCAATCATTCTGTGAAATTCTTAATTGCATGGTGAGAATAAAAATGAATGGATCTTTCCTTTATATAAGTTCCAAGGGTCAAAATTAGGTTAGCATTAAATGTTCTTTCCATTGAGTGAGTTCCATACAGCTGTCCTTAGCTGACTCACAAAACTCGCCTACCTCTCAGTCACAACCCATACTCGGTCATCAAACAAAACTTACTCGGTTAATCATATCAACTTGACATACACTAGGAAAATTGGTCTTAGTGCACAATAATACTGTTGCTCGGCACCTATAGTGCATATTGAATTTGCTAAGTACATGCCTCAAAATATGTCTTGATGCATCTTATCATATGCAGATATGGACTTTTGCATTTTTATATGTTAGGAACTGATGAAAGATATGAAATATAAATGCAGTTCCTCACATACCTCTTTTTCTTAGTTGGTGATGGTGTGATCATCTGATCCATTGGATTGGGTGACCTCGACTGCAATAGCTTCACTACTGCATGGTTCTACTTTCCTTATCCATATCTGGTTCATCTGTGCTCTAATCTTCTCAACAATAGGAGCAGGTACCCTTGTTTTGCAATCACTCCTAGTATGACCAATTTTTAGACAATTCTAACAAACTAGGCTTCCATTCATCCAACTCTTAGATTTTCCTCTGAAATGTGTCTTTATTCAATTTTCTGGAACATGTCCATACTCACCACAGTAATGATAGCTATGCCATGTGTTGTAATCCCAATTATAAGTGTTGCCTTTCCTTGGTGCTTTTTCTTATGTCTTTGATTTCCATTGTTGTTTAGCATTAGATCTGCAATCTTGTGCTCTATGTCCAAATTTTTGACAATTGTAACAATACCCATTGAATCTAGGTGTGGGAGGTGCATTATTTTCCTTTGCCCAACATTCATGTGCCTGATGCCCAAACTTCTTACAATTAAAGCAATAACCATTAAATTTAGGTTTAGGATTGGACTTACCATTCATGATTTGGAAGATGTTTGTTGTGTGTTCTAGTTTTCCATAGTAGTAGCATACATGCTTGTTGTTCTTTGTCTTTACATTCCTCCTTTCACCAGTCTTAGATGATTCTTTTTTCTCAGAAGATGTATGTTGTTCGGTATGACCTAATCCAGAAGATTCCTTAGATCTTCTTGATGCTTCCATCAGATTTTCAAAATGATTCAAAGCTTCATTAGGTCTATTCAATATTTCATTAAGTTCTTTTTAGATCTCAATTCATCTCTCAATTGACTATTCTCAGATCTCAGATTCACAATTTCTATGTCTTTCCTGTTGATCTCCTGATTCACAAGTAGCAGTCGATTCACCATGTCAACCTGATTGTTTGTCATCATTTGTACACCATGTGTCCTTTCATCAAGTCTAGTAGTCATCACTCTTTTGTCTTCATCATCCATAGCCTTGCCATCTTCAACCTTTTTCTTCTGTTCTACTACTTCACAGTCTTACTGTTTGCATTTCTTGTTCTCTTTTCAAGTTTCTAACTTCTTCACACAATGTATTGTTCCTTTCCAATAGATCTGAAATTGTTTCATTGCTCTCACTAGAGTTTCCATTCTAAAATAGATTTGCAGAGTCTTCTTCCTAATAATGAGTTTCATTCATTTTTTTGGCCAAATCTTTCCTTGCTTGCAAGGGATTCTTCAATTTTTGTCTTGTTGTCTCAAGCTGATGTAATGCTAGCTGAATATCAATCTTTTGATTCTCAATGACTTTACCCAATTTGTAAACCTCCATCTCAAGATCTGTACTCTCAAGATGATTAAAGCCTATTTAAAGGAGAACTGAGCTCTGATACCAATTTTTAGAAATACAAGATGGGAAATAAAGTTACTGAGAGGGGGAGTGAATCAAATCTTATAACTTTTACCTCTTAAAACAAACTGATCCACAACCATGCATAAATATAATTGATCTATCAACTAGTAGCATCCATAACATAAAATAAATAACTCAAGACACAAAATTTTGGTAACCCAGAAACCTAAGAAGGTAAAATTGGGGTGGGGATGACACCCTCAAAATCTTCACTAATATAGCAATAAAGTGTGCCTGTTAAGGCTACAAAATTTGATCACACTTGGTAATCTACCTGATTAAAGGTCTTCCCAGTTAAGAGCTATAGATAATTATAATCTACCTTGTAAAAGGATTTAAACTTACAACAAAGTAAGAACTCGGCTAAGAGATTTAGAAAGGTCTATTAGAACCACTATGTTAAGAGATTTCACCTGATACACCTGTTAGAATGTCTCAAGATCTGATCCTTTGATATGCACTCAAATGCTGATGATGGATCTCCTCTTTCCAATACCTTCTCTAATCTAATAATCTGATATAACTTTTCTCTACTTCTCACTACTCTTTTTCTATGCTAGATCTATGCTTCTTCACTAAGAAATAACCCTTCACACATCTCTCATGTACACATACACTTCTCTCTCTCATATCTAAAATTAGGGTAAGAAGAAATCTTATATACCTTATAGATCTGGCATCTAGGTCTAGATCAATGATGAAGATCAAATACTTATGCTGCTTGGGCATTCCAATTTTCTAATTGGCTCCATGCCATGTATTAGGATCAATGATTTAATGTGTAATTAACTCTATTAAAAACATTAAATACTCAAACAAGTCAGCCCAAAATAGTTTACCTTCAATTTTGTGTCATTACTAACATGTATGAAAAAATATCTTGCTCGGCATATGAAGACTTTGGCTCTTGGCATGGACTGCTCAACTACGCTTGGCTTCTGTGTAACTCGACAACTACTATCTACTTGAAAATGACTATTTCTCAGCCTATACTAGATAGCTCAGTCGTAGTGATGACCGACTAACCTACCTAGATAAATGACTAGGTGTGGGACACTAATGATCAACAAAACTTAGAGATCAACAGGTTTTCCCTTAACCGGGTTTCCACGTCAAAAATATTGATCTTATGTGTTGTTTACTTTGTTGAGATCTTATTTACATATTTATAATTCAGATCTATGATTAATTTTTGTAAGTTAGTTTAAGGTTGATGATATTTTAACACAATTGATTCACCCCCCCACTCTCAGTTGTGTGTGTTATCCTAAGGAATAAAAAATTCATGTAAAACTTAGGTTTTGTATTCACCCTTTACAGCTTCTCATCAAGATTATCACAAATAATTCTTCTCCGATCAATATTCCTTTGTCTCTTCTGGATGGTCTCAATGTAGAATACCATCCATATCTCCAACTTCTTTGCATGTAGTAAACCAAATACTCTACTTAGAAGAGTGATAATTTTTTATGTCCTCTATTAGGTAGGCCTGATAGAAATCCATCTTTTTAAGATTTTTGTCCTTCTAAGACCTCTCTAAATACTTATGATTGATCATGTGTATAATCTTAGGATAATCCTTGAAGTAACTCTCACCCCTCACAATGGAGATGGTGATATATTGATCTATTGTTTGGATGTGGAAGATGTCTTCAATTATATCTGGTTAGATATACGAGACTAAATCACCCTGCTTGTTCTTCATCCTTCTTTCCTTAGGGTCATAGTGCTCAATGATGTTTATGATTAGTTTCATGGTTTGGATTGACATTGGGTGTCCCACTGCATGTACTAAACCAGAGAAGACCATAGATGTTGTATCTAGAGTTTTTTCAGTAGGATTCTCTATGCTCTTCAAGAACTCGTTAAAATTCATATGCCCAACATCAGTATCCATAATCTTACTATGGAGATTACCCATTTTAGAAGGTGGACCAAATCCTTTGAAATTATACTTCATTGGTAATGGTGTAGACATACCTTTAATATCTTTATCCATAGAAACCTTCATCAACATAGCTTTATTGAAAACATGAAATTAACCTATGAAATAAAATTAACTAAAATAAGTAAGAAGGAAATTTACTACTAAGCTACAACTAAAAAAACAAAACAAAGGAATAAAAAACACCCTAAAAGCTAAGGTAAAAAAATCCTAAAAATAAAGAAACAAACATCTAAAAGAAGGAAAAACCCCATAGTTGTGTGATTCTTGGATTGTTTTGGGTTGTAGGCCCTAATTTATCATTTTGAGGTTTCAAGGTCTACAAACCCTAATCCTCTGATCAGTTCATATTAAAACCCATTTAAACTTGTAGACATTAGAGTTTTGAGGTCTTAGATCCCTGAGACCATTTTGGGGTTCTGATTCCCTAACACCTCAATTGGTGTTAAATTTGTTGTGACATGCTATGGGGACCTTTGAGGTTTTGAGCCTCAATTATCTTTTCAAGTTTTCAGGGTTCAAAGAACCTGAAATTCCAAGAGGATATTTTAGTTTTTCACTAAGAAGGGGGGATAGCTACCATTTTGTGAAGTTTGTGATGATGGCATCAAGTTTTCAACCCCATAGCTAACTAGTTTTACAAACTTGATTTGGGAAAAAAATGCATGTCGTGGATGCCCATGAGAAAAAGGCATGGTTGATTGGTTTAGGATTATTGGGTTGCTACATTATCTAAACACTCAGACACCAAATACAAATAAAATAAAAAATAAGAAAGATAAATAAATAAATAAAAACCATAAAACCCTAAGATAGAGAAAGTAAAATTGAAAAACCCTACTTGTAACTAGATAAACAAAATGACCACTATGCATGAAGATAGCTCCTACAAAGATGAAAAACTCACTACACGCTAGATACAAGAAACTAGAAGAGCTTTTAAAAGGATTTTTGGTTGCTCTGGCTCAAAGAAATCTTGAAATTGAATCATGCACAAATGATAAAATGATTGGTTAACTTTTCCTTTTATAGCCCACGCCATCAGGTTGATGTCACTCTGACCTTTGACCTAAGGTTTGAGGATTAGAGAGTCAAGAGTTGGAACATTAGGGTTTCCAGGATCCTTGGACCCTCACCAACCCCACAACCACGTGAGACCAATCTATGATTAGGATCAATTAAGCTACAAATACTGTGGGCTTGAGAATTATGGGGCTTTGGGTATCGGAGAAGTGTAACCTTCCCCAAACCCTGAAATCCTAAACTAATAGTTTTATTCCTAAGGTAAAGGGAACTAACCAAAAAATGAAATACAAAACTAGACAAAAAGAGAGAGAAAAAGACAAAAAAGAGGATCCTTGACCCTAACCAAATAATTTCCTAACTATCAAGAGCTACTAAGCCCACAATCTGACTCACCAAGCACATTAATAACAAGAACCTAAGGAAAAACTAAAGTGAAAAGAAAAATAAGGGGGGGACCATTATGCCAAGCAGCTAAAAAATGGGGTGTGAGTTGTGGAGGCACAACACCTCTCATAATAAATAATGTCACACAAAAATGGTGAGTTCTTGAAGATAAAACATAGACCAATTCCTAAAAATAAAATTTCTCCCCTTGGGAAGAAGATAGATCAAGCATAAATGTAGGACTCCTTAGCATTCTGGATAGGAATTAGGAAGTAGAATCAAAATTTAGTATGACTATGATATCTCTTAAATCTGCATATGTTTCCCCATGTCCTTGGATGATGAAGATGTCACAAGCCAATCAAGAATATACCCAATCATCATAGAAGGTGACAAGAAAGGAACCAATGGAAACTGATTTTGAACAAGCTCCAAATAGAAATATGAAGTTGTCATGCCCAAAATTTGGGGCAAAGCACACCAATAGTTTTTTTTTTGAAAGTACATATTAAATGATCAATTGTTACATGATGGTAAGGTTAAGGTATTTACTAACACACTATGGGAGGTATGATGTAGTTGGATTTATCTAATCCCCATCGTAAAAGGGTAGGGTTGGTTGAAAGATCGAGGGGAATCGTGACAAGAGAAGACCAACTTGTCAACGTCCCTCGATTGGGTCTAACCATCCAGATTCAACCCAGGTGTCTACTCTTAGTTAGGTTTAATAGATTAAATATTATTAATTACAATCTAATAAGGAATTTAATGAGTCCATTTAACATTAATTAATGCAATATTATTATCACACATTAATACTTCCATTAATTTGTGGTTTTTAAAAGGTCACTGGTAATACACAATTCTTGAGTTATAACCTTTAAATTCAACCCTTATATTCATCTTGCCCATATTAAAACATAATTCAAATCCTATTATCACAAGGTATTTAGACTCAATGTATTTTGTAATATTATCTCAACTTTATTATAATAATTACCTTAATCCTTACATTTAAATATTTTTATTTTACTTACTAATGATATTTTGTTATCAACATGACACCCCGTCTAACATTATCATTTTTAAATCAAAGGCACTATAATATTAGCATTGGAATTATAATATTTTATTTAAACATTAGTTTTCATCACATTTACTAATTAATTTAAGCAAAGTGGTAAGCTATCTTGAAATTTTAAACAATATACTTTACAATTATATTATCTATGAACTTTTTAATCTTTATAATTTTGATCCCTTTTGCCACAATATTTTGATAGCTACTAATTGTTTGTCTTATACATTTTCATATAACAAGTCTTAAGTTAATAACATGTTATTACTAAACTTTGTGTATTAGTTATAAAACTTAATCACATATGACATTACTTTTTCTCAATTAAATATGAAGATAAACTCCTATTAAGACCACATTATAATAAGTTATCATTAAGACTACATTAAAATATTTTGGCAACATATACTTACATCTTATTTAACCAATATCCTTTTTTTTTATATTTAAATGACCCCAATAATGTGCTATTTTAAACCATTAAAAGTAATCAATAATTGAGTCCCTTATAGAACTCAATTAAAATAAAACTATTCATCATGATAACTTTATTCTCTTTTTTTGTCACACTATACTAACAATTTTCCCTTACCAAAAGTTGAATCTACCCTAAATAAATAAATAACCCCATTAATTAATTTCCCCCTTCTAAATTAGCATTAATTTTCCCCCCAAAACAAACTCCCCATGGGATTCAAAATAAAACAAGGTTATTCTAATCTTATTTTCTCCAACCCTATTTAGGGTTTCTTATCCTCTCTTTAAGAGGGAATTTCCTCATTTTGAGAGTCTTTCTTCTTTCCCACTCTTTCCTTCTCTCTCAAACTTCTTTTCAACCAAAACCCAACCCAAAATTAGGGTTAGGGTATTTTTGTTCTTCATCCTCCATTTTCTTTCTCACTTATTCTTCTCCTTTCATTTTATTTGCAGGTTATTATTTTTAACAATGGAAGAAACATACATATATATAGCCGAAGTGTGTGTGTGCGTGTATATATATATATATATATATATATATATATATATATATATATATATCAAACCATGAATATACATTATTTTTCACAGGGCATTAGTTTGGATTTCGGTAGCAGCGGTAGAGGGTAGGGGGTCAAGTCGCTTCCTGTAACTTTAGCCACAGTGGTGGTCGGGCCACCACTTCGTGGATTTGGCCATAGTGTTGACCGATCCCACCGCACTGTGGCTTCGGCCAAAGTGGCGGTCCACCTGCTGAACTGTGGCTTCGGCCACAGTGGCAAATGAGATTCCACCAGCGGTCGCGGCCTCACTGAATCAGGGGGTAGGGTTTCAGCCCTCCCCTCACCTTCCCCCCTTTTTTAAAAAAAAAAATTGTGTGTGTGTTTATAATATAAAACAGTAACATTAAAATTGATTTTATTTAGTAAGTATTATA
>MU223543.1:1298427-1343702 GCA_018584345.1 Thuja plicata | reverse complement strand
CCACCCCATGGGGTACCTATGTCTATGTGAGGATGCCATTTGGCCTGAGAAATGCAGGGGCTACTTTCCAAAGAGCTATGGATGTGGCTTTCAGGGAATTTATAAATATTATTATGGTGGTATATCATGATGATCTAACTGCATATTCCCAAAAGGTTGATGATCATTGCAAACATCTGGAAAAGATTTTTGCTAGAGCTTTGGAGTATGGGATTTCTCTCAATCCAAAGAAATGTCACTTTGGTGTCACTGAAGGTAAATTATTGGGACATATAGTATCTAAGGAAGGTGTCAGAATTGATCCTAAAAGAGTGGAGGCCATTAACAAAGTATTGCCACCAAAGAATGTTAAAGGAGTTCAGTCTTTCCTTGGAAAGATAAATTTTGTTAGGAGATTTATTGCAAATTTTGCTGAAATTGTAAAACCCATTGTTAAATTGTTGAAAAAAGATGCAAAGTTTAAATGGGAAAATAGAGGGAAAGAGGAAACAGACTAGGTAATAATGGGAAATCAAGAAATGGTAGATCCAAATCAAGGGTAAATGTGGAGTGTTGGAATTGTGGAAAGAAAGGACAATTAAAGAAAGATTGTTAGTCTTGAAAGGGGAAACAAGGGGATTACTGGAAAGAAAATAACAAGGAAGAAAATGTATTAGGTGATGTGTTACGAGATGCTTTGATTCTTTCTTTGGATTATATTATTGATTCTTGGGTGGTATATTTAGGGGTTTATTTTCATGCCACACACCATAGAAAATATTTTCTACACTATGTCCAAGGTGATTTCAGATAGGTTTATTTAAGTGATGATGAACCATGTAAATTTGTTGGAAATGGAAATATCCAAATAAAGTCACCAAATAGAAATCAATGGTTTTTGAAAGAGGTGAGACATGTTCCTAATTTGGGAATAAATTTAAAATTAGCAAGACAACTAAGAACTGATGGTTGCACAATCATATTCAAAGACAATTCATGGAAGGTTACTGTAGTGTCCTAAAATTGCACCTTTGTATTTATGACACTTTTGCATCAACTCCCACAAGCTAAAATTGGAAGATCATGATCAGATGGATAAATTTTGAAATCATTACCCCTCAAAGCATAGTGTCCATGATCTTTCATCCAAATTTGAGGCCCACTTACTTGGACTTGAGTGCGACACACATACATCAATGTCGTATGCTAGCATCCACAAAACATGAAAAGAAAACATTAATTTTGACATGTGTGCCCTCTTTTAGATGCATACAAAACCGATATTTGCACCCACTAACAACCATAAAAGGTTTATTTCTTCTCATTTGGTCTCTCTTTGGCTCTCTTGACTCTTTGAAATCTCTCTTCTCTCTCTCATTCTCTCTCTCATATTCTTATAGTGAAGCTCTAGCAGATTTTCTCCACAACTTGGAAAGATCTACACTCATGCTCATCTCATTTGCATACTCTCTCTTCTATTGTCTAAATCTTTATTATTTCATACATTTATGCTCAATATCTATTAATACCATTCTATCTAGGTAGTAAGGGCTTTCCTCCCTCAAGCAAGGTTTATTTTCACTAATTGTCTGATCTTTGTGCAATAAGGGCTTTCCTCCCTCAAGAAAGGTGAAGAATAGTTGCATCAAGCTAGAATCTAAAAGTAAATAACATGATTCAAGAGTTTTTTGTTCTCTATCATCTCTGACCCTAGTGTGGCATGTAGACATCCCCACAATGCATTTTAATCTAAGGTCGAGAGCTTCAAAATTTCACGGTATGCCCTTTAGTTCATGTATTTATGGTTTTTGAAGTCATAATATCTATTTGTAGCATATACTGCTCTTTATTTTCATTTATGTAATTTACTCTATTAACGTATCTTGTTTACTTCACACTTTGATTATATTAGAACCATTTGAATATTTTTAAATAGCCTCCTAAGTAGTTTGTAGATTAGTCCCCTTTCATTTTAAGCTTTGCAGAGTCTCATTCTTGAGGTAGTGTAAGGGAGATTTTGTTCTTACGGAAGGTGGAAAAATCCCCTACTCTACATTTTGGTGAACTTTCCCTGAATTTCAATATGTCAGATCTCTTCATTCAAGGATTTGATGTATTTTATAGGGAATTATCCTACGAAGATGACTTTGAAATGTTAGAAAAAGTCTTAGGCAATTTCTTGGGTATATCTTATCATCATTCCAAGTCCATTGAACACCTTCCATGTGTTGATAATTGCTTCATGGGTCCTAGTGAGTCTGTGAAAATTACCGTAGTCTCAATGGTACCTTCAAAGCTAAATAGACTAGTCATTTGTATCATTTTTTCTAGTCCCTCACCTAAAAGAATGAAGTCTATACATGATAATTCCCAAGGGAAAGGTTATTCGAACCTCTTTATTGAGTTCTCTCCATATAGGAACGAGTCATATAACATTATTTTTCATACTGGAAACATTTGAAAGAAAAAATATAACCTTGATCATCTCACTGCAATCTTACAACCTCCCCAGCTTGAGCTTCCTTAAGCCCCTAAACCTATAGCTAAGAAAACCAGTGACTACAATCTTATCAAGAAACTTTGGGTTACTCCTACTAAGATCTCACTTTGGGATTTGCTTCAAATAGTTCTAGTTTACCAAGGAATTCTTCAAGAGTCTCATCAAAATATATTTATTCCTTCCTCCACAAGGCCAACACATGTGAATGCTTTGATGGATCATATTCATGCAAACATGTCAAATATCAATTTCTATCTGCATGAACTTCTGCCCCTGGAGACTAGGAACCTTTTGGATCCTTTGATTATTATAATTTTTCATAAATGATCTAGGGATAAGATGAAACCTCATTGACATTGGTTTGGAACTTAATGTATGTGATTTGGACCAACTCCTAAAGATTAAGGTGGATAAGAACTCTTTGGCAGCATCTTCTTTGTTCATTAGAGGTTTTGGCGATACGAGAAAGATCATTGTAGGTACAGTTATCCTACCTCTAAAAGTTGGACCCATAGTCATTCTGACCTTGGTTTATGTTATGCCAGGGCCTCTTCCTTACAACCTCTTTTTGGGGAGACCATGGTTGTATGCCTTGAGTGAAATCTTGTCTACTCTGCATGGATCAGTCAAGTTCGTGGCAGATAACCAAGTTTTCACAGTAAAGGATGATCATAATTGTGTGCATTTATGCCAAATGAAAGTAGTAGGTCATACCTTGGTTTCTCCCCCATTTAGGAATTACACTCCTTTAATGGCCTCCATTGTAGTGACACCCTCTTCACTGACCCTACCTATTGGGAAGGTTCAAGTGGAGAGTGTCAAAGAGGAGAAGCCCAAGGAAACTCAAATTCCTCCCAAGGTTGATTCTCCTAGAATTGATCTTCCTAAGGATGATCTAATTAAGGAGAATGGTGAAGATCCTCTTCTCATTGAATCTACTAAAGCTCCTTACACCTCATAAAATAATGTGTGATCAAGAGACAATTGGGGAAATTTAGATTTTTTTGATTCTCATATTGGAGAATATAAAGTCAACCCAATCAACTTCAAAATCTCAAAGATTCCATTCACCACAGCTAGAAAGCATGACTATGATTTTGTTAAGCTTAGTGATTCTTACCACATTGATAATTGTTTTTACGCCAATCCTCCTAGTTCACAAGAGCTTTAGTATATCTATAGGAGAGGGTATGAGATTGTTTCTAGGTGTGGTTATGACAAAAAAGGTTTTGGGAATGACCATGAAGGTATGAGGGTGCCCCTAGAGAATGACTTTGGACATCACACTTCTAGGATAGGATATCATCCATCTGAGTGTAAGGAAAAATCATGGCTAAATATTAACATGATTCTTTTTGAGTCCTTAGAGTTGGTATATCTAGAACTCATTGACTCTACAATGAGTACAACTATAGTTCCTCTAGACATCTTCTCCTTAGAGGAGGCTCTTCAAGAATTTTTGGGTGTTTAGGATGGTTTACCCTCCTATCACCATAAGTGATAGTTTCCTTATTGTCTAGAAACTTAGGCGTATTTTGGAGAAAGTGTCAAATAGACAAGGAAATCCCTCTCTCTCATGTATGTGAATACCCTTTAGCACCACATCTAGAAGACCCTAGTGTCCTTATTAAAGGAGAAAATATTGACCTCCATGTAGATTTTAATAATCCAAAAAGGATCATTAAGGTAGGAACGTGTCTTTCTTTGGAATAAGTCAAGGCACATATTGACCTCATACGTCAATATTCCTATGTTTTTGCTTGGGCATAAGAGGATATGCTAGGAATTGATAAATTTGTTGTGGTTCACAGTAGAGTCCTTGCATCTGATGCTAAGCCTGTAAAACAAAAGATCCAAAAAATGAATATGAGAATCCCTTCATGGTCAAGACAGAAATAGAAAAGCTCCTAAAAGTTGGTTTTATTTGTCCCATTGACTATTCATCTTGGATATAAAATATAGTGACTATTAGCAAACCTGACAAATGTATTCACATATGCATAGATTTTTGTTATCTAAACAAGGCATCTTTGGAAGATATTTTTATACTTCCTAATAGTAATATGATTGTTGAATCCATAGTAAGCCATGCACTCCTTTCTTTCATGGATTTCTTATGAGGGTACAACCAAATTCAAATAAACCTAGAAGATCAGTATAATACTGCCTTCACTACCCCTTGGGGTACCTTTTACTATGTATTCATATTGTTCAGATTTAAAAAATTTGGGGCTACATATCAATGAGCGATGAATATGATAATCCATGATTTAATACACAAGATCCTAGAGGATTATGTGGATGACATCTTAGCAAAATCAATCCTTCACCAGGATCGTGTTGGAAATCTCAAACTTATCTTTGAAAGACTATACCTATAAAAAATGATATTAAATCCTTTAAAGTATATTTTTGGTGTTGATTTTAAAAAACTATTAGGATTTATCATCTCCTAGAGATTAATATAAGTCAGCACATATAAGATCAATGATATTGTTAATATGTCTCTACCTAAGAACATCTCTCAACTTTGGAGTTTGCAAGGTAAAATCCAAGCCACAAGGATATTTGTCTCTCAATTGGCCAATAATACATTCCAATTCATGTGATTATTAATAAAATATGTACAATTCAAATATTTTGAGTGTCAAGCAACCTATTGGCTCAATACAGTAGTGATGGTAAGGAAAGGGTCATATACTACATTAGCCACATCTTGGTTGATTATGAAACTTGATATTCTTCCATAGAGAACCAATGTCTATCTTTAGTTTTTTCTATGTGAAATATAAGACACTACCTAATTCATGTGGAAACTAGAGTTCTCACCAAGAATGACCTTCTAAAACACCTATTTTCTAGAGTTGATCTATCAGGGAGACTAGCTAAGTGGGTTATGTTACTCTCTGAGTTTGATCTAAAGTTTATAAATTAGAGGTCAATTAAAGGGAAAGTAGTTGTTGATCAATTAGAAGAGGCACCATCCCCTAAGGAATTTCCCATGCTAGATCAATTCTCCGATGAAATATGTACCATTAATCATGATCCTATTTGGGACATGAATTTTGATGGGTCTAGGTGTCATGCAGGTCAGGGGCTAGTGTCATTTTGATACCGCTGAAGGAGAACCTGTTCCCCTCTCCTTTCACTCAAAATTCCATTTGATGCCTTCACATACATGGTGATTTTGAATTGATTATAAACTAGATCACTAGGAAGTATAGGGAAAATTAGTCCAAACTATCTCAATATAGAGAATTGGCTTTGAATCTTCTCATGCAATTATCTCATTATACTATAGACAGTATCCCTAGGAGATAAAATTGGCATGGGGATGCAACAGCAAGCGCAACTTCATTGGTCTGACCTAATTTTAACACAAATACATACCATTTCGTGGTACATGTGTATACACCTAAAAATAGTCAAAATAAACAATTAATTAAATACAAGCCATTTGGATTAATTAAAGTAAAAAATCAATTAACTATATAATTAAATTAATCATTTAATTACATAAGTTAAAGCAATTAATTAAATCGAATTCAATAAATCTTACATGAATAATTTATTTATTTATTTGATTTAATTCCCTCCTAAATTCTCTCACCTACCACTACATGATGAAAATCAATCAACCAATCAGAGAAGAGGAAAGAAAGCACATGGATCATCAAAAGGCTTTTCTATCTTGACCATTAAATCTTTAGGTAGAATCTTGTCTACCCAAAGGGGACACATCACAAACTTTTTTTCCTAATCATGCCTTGACTATGGTTACCTGAACTTCCTCCCTACACCTTTGGAAATCTTATAGATTGGATGCACAAATAGAGTAATAATCATCCACCTTCATGTAGATCAAGTGCATAATGCTTAATTATGCATCCACTATCTTCAAAGCAAAGGCATCATGTCGGTTTCTTATTGTTTACTCATTTAAGCTTTGTTAGAATAGAGAATTAGATCTTAATCTAGTTTTTTAATTCAAATTTGCATCATAGATCATAGCTTGCATATCATATCATTTAAATTCTCATTTATTATGTTGTCACTTGAAAATCTATTGCAGCTGAGAGCATAATTCAAGTTCTTAAGATTAGAGATCCATGGAACACTCTCAATTTTATTTCATGTCAATTAGAAAATTTTGTAGCCTATGCACTAAAGTTTTTCACCTATGCACTAAATTTCAGCCCTAAACACATACTTTTGTTGCCTCTATACCAAAATGTTGCCTATTCAATGCATTCTATCTCCTTCTATCTAACTTATGTAACTTTCTAATTAAGGTTCATCGCAATGACAAAAAAAATTGCTTATTAATTTGTTTCTTTTAGATAATATTTTGGTTCATGTAAGCAAAGTTTCATTGCTTGTAAGATCAATTTTGTTGCCTACGGGTTAAAGTTCATCACCTATCAGAAAAATATTGTCGCCTATAGATATGAGGTGAAGAATTTAAAAGTTAAAGCTGAATTTTTAAAATATATTTTCAATTGTCTAAATTCACAAAAGTCAAGAAACCTGCACTCAGTTTACCGATTCATTTTAAAGAAAAGGAGGCCAAAAGGTGGAGCAAATTGGCTAAAAGTACATATTGGGTGAATAAGGATTAAAATATTGGTGAGGAAGGTAAATCATATAATACATATTTGATGATTATCAACTTATATCAAGCTTTCTATCAAATACCTATGATTAATCTGGATGCTTCAACTTTCTAACATTTCTATCAAATTTATCAATTATATAGGATTTTTTCACTTTGCTCATTTGGTGTTGAATTAATGTTTGTGAGAGGGGATTCTTAGGAGCTATAATGATCATCGACATAATGTATCTAAAAGGAAAAATATCTCAAAAAAGTGCATAACATTGTGAAAGATACACAATCCAAACTCTAAGTCTTTTCATATACCTTTCTTTTACTTTTGGCAAATTCATTTTCAAACACATAACCTAATTAAAAGACCTCATTGAATTTCATTAAATAGAATTTTTTTAAGAAAGAATCATGTGTTTGTGGTGTTTGGAGAATCAATATAATAGGGATATTCTCTCATATTTATTAAGGTGATCCACCTCCTGAGATTTGCCTTAACAAGGACAGTGAGAGGGATGACACAAAGTGGGATACAATAATTTTTTCCATGATAATCCAACCCAATATAAAATAAAATGCATTCATTCTTAATGGGGTGAGTGAAAAAAATATTTGAGCAATATCCCTTCTTGAGTATTCCTTTTGGGATTGCACAAAACTCCACTTACTGTGGTGGAAGGATCTTGTAAAAAGAGGTAAAACACAAATCTTTTTGAACAGAATACTAAATACATCCCGGTTAAGTAGCAAGCTTACCTGATTATCCATGGAAAACAAAAATGTCCCTAGGTATCTTTTTTGAATTTTTCTCTTTTACAAAAATTGTGAAAATGGTACAAGAACATACACTTGATGTTATAGATGTTTTCTTTGACAAAGACAAGTGATTGAGTGAGTTTCTTTGTTATCTTTTGGATACTTTTTTTAGTTAAATTTATTCTTAATAGAAATAGGTTTTTAAGAAAATATTTCATTGTTATAACTTCAAACACATTGATAATCTATATTATTCCAATTAAATCACATCAAATTGTGAGTGTCGTCAAAACATCCCAATCTTTAACTTTTGAAAATTTCATCGTCAAGGATTACAAGTCCTTTTCTTAGAACCAACAAAATCAGGATCTATCATAAATATTCATAATAGAGATATATATTCCTGTATTAGACTTTATCTTAGGACACACTTCATTTTTTATCAAAAATATCATTGGAATTTTACCACATCACTTTTTTAAGTAAACTCAACCAAGATTTTTTTTTAAAAGTAGAACCATTAAGAAAACCTTAACTCGAGAAGTAACCCAAGAGTTAATTTTATGCCATAAATGAGGACAAGATCTTACCACTTTAAAACATCTAATAACAAGGTCACATTAGAAGGAGTAAAATTTAAAGAATAAATACCACCTCAACACATAAACCAACCCAAATCACCCGCAAATCAAACACATAAAGACAATCTGGAAACCCACAAGTAGATAAGGTTCAATAAAATCAATCCAACATGGAAACAATTTCAGCTAATCTTCACAGCACCACTTGTAACAATAATGATAATAGTAATACCACTAACCAAGAACATGAGGAAATAACTAAAGAAAAGGTGATGGAAGCATAACAAAACCCTTCATTTCTAAAAATGGTGGAAACGGTGTTAGAAAAAGACAAAAAAAGGTACTTCATGACCTTAGCTCAACTAGGGCTTAAACTACCTTAGGATTGTTATGTATCCCAATTAAAATAATATGAGGATGAGGTTAACCCTCTATGAGTTTTAACTAAACACATGCAATCTCTTAAAACACAATTGGATAACATTCAAAATGGAAATTCTCCAAAAAAATATACGATAGAGGGCATTTGTCCTTTTCCCTTTCAAAAGATTTTTGTCATGATACCTTTCTCGCCTATTGTGGTATTTCCAAAATATGACAAATACATAGGCATACTGACCCTCAAGACCACATTAGAGAAATTTTTACATTAATCATGGAATTCCTCCATGAACAAACATACCTCATGATACTATTTCGTAGGAGCTTAGGTAGCCAAGCAGTGGAGTAGTTTTCTAAATTGCCACCTGGAATTAAAACATTCAAGGAATTTGTCTCTAAGTTCATGACTCATGACTCCTATAACATTGAGCATGAAGTAACCATGTTAGACTTGTGCAATACTAAACAAAATAATTGAGAATCATTTTTGACTTTCCTAGAACTTTGGAGAAAAATATTTTCCAAATACCCAAGGAGTGTACCAAAAAAGGAAAAGATGGACATCTTTATTAAAAATGTGAATAGTCAAATGAGAATTTGTCTTCAACTCCAATGTCCACCATCCTTTTACAAACTGATTGAAAATAGCATCAAAATAGAATATTCTTTTGTAAAGAAGGGTGAACGTAAGTTATAAAAAGACAACAGAGGATTTTCAAACAATACCAACACTTACAATAATAATCACTCAACCAATAACAACAATAAAAAACCTAATTTTTGGTTGAAAAACAATAACAATAACTTAGTAAATGATGGAGTGGTAAAAGTGAACAATGTTAAACCTAAACCATTCTATCTTTCTAGTATTTCTAGTGCACAAGAAAAGAAAATCAATCCACCAAGCAATACCTCTTTCAATAACAACAACAACCAAGATAACAATCGACCAAAATTACAATTCATGTCCCAATTTACTTCATCTAGAAGGAAATTTACTCCATTTGAAGAACCTCTCGAGGAGGGTCTAAAAACACTCCTTTCAAAAAAAAAATAACTCTACCTGAGTCAAGAGGTTATGAACCCCAAGTTAAACCCTCATGGTGGAATGACTCACATCATTATGAGTATCATAGAAAAAAGGACATAAGACTAATGATTGTATGAGATTAAAGCACGTTGTCCAATATCTCATAGATAATATAACCATTGAAGTAGAGGGACCTAAGAACAATGAAGATCACACAACCTTCAAAACTCCTTTCTTGAATCATCAGAAAGGTTAATCTTCAAATACAAATAAAAACAACAAGATAAACAAAGTTAATTTTTCTCACCACTATGACAATACCATAAATGCTTTATTTGGTTTTGACAATACCATCATTGTCATAATAGTCAAAGATAAACAAGAGAAAGAGTCCACCAATGTGATTACTAGGGGGGAAGAATCCAAAATTACCATACTATGAGCATTCAACAAAACAACCATGAATAAATTTTCACCATCCACATTGAATAAATACAATTTGGTGGATTAGCTCTTAAAAACTCCCACTCAAATATATATCTTGGAGTTGTTGAAAATATTACCTTCTCATAAGGAAATTTTTGAAAAAGCCTTGGTTGATACGACAATCCCTAATGACTTGGATGTAGATAAATTTCAAACCATGGTTGGTCATCTTATTGCACCACATTGTCTATATTTTTATAAACAAGATGATATGTCTTTGAAACACTCACAAAACTTACCCTTATATATTGAAGTCCTCATCTATAAGCATAGGGTTAAAAGATTCTTGATAGATGGAGGGGCTGGTTTGAATTTGTACTTCAAAACTTGTCAAAGCTTTGGGGTATTCTAAAAATTCCATGGATCTAAAAATAAAAATAACAATAAAATCTTATGATGATGAAGAAATATCTTCAAAGGGTATAGTTACTCTACCAATCCGAGCGGGGCCGATTCAAAAGGAGATATTTTTTCAAGTGTTGGAATTAAATTTGACCTATAATGTATTACTGGGTAGCCCTTTTATTCATTAGATGCAAGAAGTTCTTTCTACGTATCACCAATGCTTAAAGTTTACATACCTTGGCCAAGAGATAACACTCAATGGTGACCACAATCCTTTCCAATATTATAACCATGTGAAAATGGTCTTGGATTCCATTGTACCACATAATAGAGAGCTCTCCATATCAGACTCATCAAACAACCTAACCCAAGAAGGTCATAACTCTAGTTTCAAAGAGGTTCTAAACTTGATCTCCAAAGAGGTATTTAATTCTAGTTCCAAAGAAGTTCCTAGATCAAGTCTTAAAGAGGGTCGTAGTACAGATTTGACATTCAAAGGGAAAGATAAAGAAAAAGAACTAAATCTTTCAAAACCACAAAAGTGGAAAGAAAAAGTAACCCATTATCAGAAGATGGACATGTTAATAAAAATTTTGAAGAAGGAAATGAAGATTCATTGTAAAGGGGTGGGAGATTATTCTTTCTCCATGGTCAATTTACCACTCTCTCAAAAGTCTCATGGAAAACCCTTTACTTCAAAAAAAACAAACATCTTCTAAAAAATATAATGACAACTTTGTAAGGGCTAGCACATCATTCAAGGTAGAAGAAGACAATATCATCCTAAAGTGGCTATATAAAGATGAAGAATAAAAAAATGAAAGGTTACAACATATTATCATTCTCACACATCAATATGGTAAAGGTTTTGACATTATAAAAAGATGGGTTACCAGGGATCAGGTCATCTTGGGAGGAGAAATAAAGGATTACTAGAACCTATAGAAGCTACTTTTTGGTATAGTAATGAGAAATCTGGGATAGGTTATCTTGATAAGGGATATACCAAAAATAATATCCCCTAAATTCATGAACAAATTTCCCAATTAGAATCATATAGTGATGAATATTTAGCAAAGTGGGAATGGTATTCCTTATCCAAAGAATCTTTTCATGATAAAGAAGTGGATGTCATTCAGGCCTATAATCCTACACCTATATAAATACAAATCTCAAAGTATGAATGGGTAGGAGAGCCATATGTACCTTCATTCCAAGAGGGGAAAATTTCAAGGTATGTTTCATGATATTTAGACCCACAATACGATCAAGATTAATCTAGTGAGGAAGAACCAAATCTAACCCCTATGGATAATCTTAAACAATCTCACATCATAAACCTGGAAGATTCAATGTATGATTCAAACTATAAAAAAGTTATGACCTTAACTCCCATCAACCTAAATCCACCCAATGATCATTTACCATTGATGCATCCTGAACTCATTGATTAGGAATTAACTTAGTCAAATGAACTAGACACCTTCCAAAATGACCATTCTCTTTCCTTATACCTCAATGCATTTGAACCTTCTTCCACCAAAAAATCATATAAAGAAACAAAAAGAGGGAGGTATCAAGTTTCTTAGTCAAATAAATAAAATAAAAAATTAAAGATCTAGTGGTGAAAACAACCATGTGGCACTGCTAGATCAAGAAAAAGCAAAAATAAAAGATAAATCCAAAGGTGAAAACCCAATTGCAGAATCTAAGGATGAGAAACTTGATACCTTACTCAAACATTATGAAGAAAGATCATCAATTTTGATTGAACCAATAGAGAAGGTAAACATTAGAACACAAGAGGATCCCAAGATTATCAATCTATGAGCATCTTCATCTAAAGAGGAAATGCAACAATTTGTGGAATTCTTCAAATAAAGGAAAATCAATTTTGCATGGTCATATGTTGACATACCAGAGTTAGATCCAGACTTGATAATGAACCATATCAATATAGCTCCAAGAGTTAAACTAGTGAAACAAAAGTGGAGAAAAATGCACCTACATGTAGCCTTGTTAGTCAAAGAAGAATTGAAGAAACTCTTGAAAAATGGTTTCATTCAATCCATTTCATATGTCGAATGGATCTAAAATATTGTACCAATTTATAAACTTGATAAATGTATAAGGGTTTGCACATATTTCTAAGACCTTAATAAGACATGTCCTAAAGATGATTTCCCTCTTCTGACCATTGATGTCATTGTTGATCTTACAATAGGACATTATATGTTCCCATTGATGGATAAGTTCTTTGAATATAATCAAATGAAAATTGTACCAAAGGATCAAGACAAAATATCCTTCAAATGTGCATGGGGTGCATTTTGTTGGAATGTGATTCCCTTTGGTCTTAAAAATGTTGGACCACCCTATCAAAGAGCCATGACTAAGATTTTCCTTGATATGATGCATACATTTATGGAAGATTATGTAGATGATATTTTGGCCAAATCACATACAAGACAATAAAATCTACCCATTTTAGATAAAAACTTCACAAGGATTAAAAATTTTAGGGTTAGGCTAAACCCCAAAAAGTGTGCATTTGGATTGAAATTAGGTAAACTACTTGGATACATTGTGTCAAAAAAAGGAATTGAAGTTGATCCAGTGAAAGTAAAGGCCATTATGGAAATGGGACCTCCGATAAATATAAGCCAATTAATATTATTACAAGGAAGACTCCAATCAATTAGGAGGTTTATATCTCAACTGGAAAAAAAAATGCCATTCTTAAACCCATTTACTCCATAAAGAATTATATTCAAATGGGATTCCAAGTGTGATGAAGCTTTTTATTTACTCAAGAAATACTTGATGAATACTACAATATTGTCGGCTCCAACACCCAGAAAACCTTTGTTACTCTATATTTATACACCAGAGAATTCACTAGGAATATTGTTAGCCCAAGAAGATGAACAAGGAAAATAGAAGGCTATTTACTACATCAGTAGGATGTTGATTAAGTATGAACTTAACTACACCTTTATAGAAAGAGAATGTCTAGTAGTGGTTTTCTCTTCCCACAAACTATGACATTATATTCTAGCACATCAAGTGAGATTAATTGCTAAGACAGATCCTTTAAAATATCTTCTTAGTAAATCATCTCTAACAACAAGGTTAGCCAAATGGGTCATGGTTCTAAGTGAGTTTGATATGGAATATGTGGATTGAAGATAAATAAAAGGCCATGTTATAGAAGATCAACTAGAAGAGTCGCCTATACCAAATGATACACTAGTGGACATATAATTTCTAGATGCATCAATTCTTATAGTTATACCTCAAACATGGAAGCTCTATTTTGATGTGTCATATACTCAAAATGGATCAGGGGTAGGAATTCTCTTCACCATAGCTCAAGGTTATACTATACCACAGTCATACAAACTTTTTTTCCTATGCACCAATAACATAGCTGAATATGAAGCATTGATGATTGGGATAAAAATGGCTTTAGAATGGAGAATCACAAAGTTGTAGATCTATGGAGATTCATAATTGGTTATTAATTAATCAATGATGAATATCAAACCAAAGATGACAAATTGATGCCTTATAAGAGAATGGTGGATGATCTTAAGAAATATTTTGTGATAATCACATTTCAAAAAATCTCAAGAGTAGAGAACAAGGCAGCAGATGCAATGACAACATTAGCTTCACTTCTACAAGTACCTGATCAGAATGAAAGATATGAGTTCTTGGTGGAATAATTGGTAAAACCTACCTATGAACATCCTAAATCCCAACTTATATATCTACTTGTTGGTCCTGAATCCCCATGGTATGGTCCTATCTACACATACTTTACCTTTGAACCAATCCCAAAATTAACAAATAAACTTCATACGTCAAGCTTCACATTATGTTTTCATATCTGACACATTGTATCACAAGGGTCTTAATGGGAGATTGCTTAGATGTTTAGAGGGTGAGGAATCTAAAATAGCCTTGAATAAAATTCACTAGGGTATTTGTGGGTCACACTCAAGTGGTTTTACCTTAGCTAAGAAACTCATTAGGATGGGGTACTATTGACCTACGATGGAAAAAGGTTCATGCCAGTTTGTAAAAATTTGCCAAAAGTATCAATTTTATGGGAACCTAATACATGTGCTAGCACAATAATTAAATTCATTGGTTACATCATGGCCCTTTCATAAATGGGTTTTTTATTTGATTGGAATGATATATCCTCCTTCCTCAAATGGTCACAAATACATCATTACATCAATAGAATATTTCACCAAATGGGTTGAAGTTGTACCTTTATCAATTGCCACAGGAAAATAAATCTCCATGTTCATCTTGAATTACATATTTTGTAGATATGGTATCCCACATTCCATTATAATAGATAATAGGATACAATTCAAGAATAAGGATGTCAAAGAGTAATGTGAGAAATTTCACATCATTCAATATTTCTCTTCAATTTATTACCCACAAGGGAATGGACAAGAAGAGGCATATCCAACATTATGGTCAAGATTGGCATATCCAATTGAATCCAACATTATGGTCTTATAGGACCATAATTAGAAAACCTACCAATGCTACACCCTTCTCTCTTGTATATGGAGCTAAGGCATTTTTTCCTTTGGAGGTAGAGATTCTATCACTTAGGGTTTCATTACATGACATCTTGACATATGAGGACTATAGAGTTTCAAGGTTGCAAGAATTTGAATTTCTTTAGGAACATCAACACCAAGCATATGATCACCTAAAATTCTATCAAAATAAGATTTCAAGGAACTAAATAAAAAGATCAAAAATAGAGAGTTTCAGATTGGTGACCTAGTTTTAAGAAAAAACTTAAAGAATCAACAAGAAAGGGAAAATAAAGAAAAATTTGAACCTAATTTGCTAGGACCCTTTTTCATGAAATCATCTTATGGAAAATTAACTTATAAAATGGCTAAATGTGAGGGGGAAGAATATGAAGAGCCTATAAATAAATTCATCTTAAGAGGTTCTATATCTGATCAGTTGAAAGACTATCAGATAAAAGAGTATCAAATAAGAGAGTATCAGTTTGTACGACAAAAAGTGATCTTGAAAAGAAAGAAAAAATAGTAAATATGGATCCTAAAAAAATATTTATCTTGGTGAAAATATGGAAAATAGACACCTTGATAATAGCAAAAAGGTAAAAGAAAAAAAAAACAAATAAGAGAAAAAAATGCAATAAGTCCAAGTAGTGAAAACCTGGTAAACAAGTGCTACTTGCTAAGCTCTTTTATCTATAAAAGAATTTACATTTATGTCATCCTTGTATATATCCAACTACATTTTATTGTCTATATGAATAGTCATAATAATCAAGATCATGACATTTGGATCTATTAGATCACTTCAAAAACTTCAAAATTCAAGCATCAAAATAATCAAAAATCAAAACTGACACATCCAATCCAATTGAAACATCAAATCAAACAACTTAAACAAAATCAAAATGGTGAAAAAGGATGAAATTATTTTGAAACTATAGATCAAAGAATAAAGGTAGGGAGATTTAAATGTGTGTTCCTTTATTGTTGACATCGTGTCTTTTTAGCAACTCAAGGATGTCTTTTGACGAGAGGAGAAATGATGAAGCATGATATTTTATTGGTTTTATGCTTGTAAGATTGATTCAAAGAAGTATGAAAATCAGTCTAAAGACATGATCATCAAAGAATCATCGAGGAAATTGGCATATGAAAGGGATTAATTCTATAATTTTGATATTTACTTGCAACATTAAATCTGACAAAAGCGGTATTCATACCATAATGGTTAAAAATATAACCAGTAAGGGTTGTGCCACTTTCAATGATCCAAAAGAGATAAATGATGATAATTGCAAACTAAAAAGATTTAGTGATAAGTGACAATATTTTAGTTGCATTCATTTTAGATTAATCTTGCACTGCTAATCATTATGGGATTTAACGATGGGTAGGGTCAAAAATAATCGAGATCATACTCATCAAAAATTTCCTTTAGGTTGAATATGTTGGACTTTAACAAACATAATTCAATTTCCTGTAGGTTCATTTAGGTCATGACATGTCATCATATAGTTAAGTAAATCACTAATCATTATCATTAAAAAAGGCATTATCATTAAGTACATTTCAATTGCATTTAGATTCATTCATCTAATTTAGGTACATTTCATCAATGCATATTAAAATCATTTTGTTAATCATTAAATCAATTATATATCATTAATTATTACTTAAAGTTACATAAAAATTCAATTTCATCTTTAAGTGCATTTGATAATCAATTAGATTGCATTCAATATCCATTAGGTATTTAAGTGCATCTCATAAACATTTAGGTTCATCATTTAAGTACATCTCATAATCATTTAATTGCATTATGTAAAGCATTAAAATAATAGCATTATCATATCAATACATATACATAAACATTACATCATCATATAGAAAACATGTAAAATCATTACATCCATAGATTGCATCCATAAAGATAAATCATCACATAAGCATTTATCCATACATTATCCATGTAAGTAATGCATTCATCTAGGTCACATTACTATATCCACACTTATGCATCGATACATGTAAGTATCAAGATAGATTCATACATAAACATGGAAGTCAAATCAAATGCATCCATACATCCTGCATAGAAAAATACAACATGTATATAACCATATAGAGATGCATCCATCTACATCATGTATATAGATCATCAAAAATTATAAATTCCAACATATAATGACATCACAAGGAGATAAATCATAAGTATCAAGAAAGGGTGAGAACATCCATAGAAAAGGTGCATAATCAAATCTCCAATAATATACAAAAAGTCTCAAATCATGATACATCAACTATCAATGGTACATCAATATACATGTCACAAATAATCAATAGGGGAAACCTAACTTTGTCTATCCCCTATACTTGTGTCTCCACCTACACCTAAAGGAGGCCCACCACTAGTGTTAGCATCTGACCCATAACTAGTACATGCACCTAATGGATCTTTCCCCATAGATGGCCCTATCATCATAGGTACCTGGCTAGGTTGACCCTGGTGAGAAGCCTGAATCTAGGCTACCTATGTGTCTAATCCATGCATTAAAATCATAGTTTGTACAATATGACTCTGCAAAGCTATCATACCTTCATATAGCATCTATATATCCTAACTTAGAGGAGCGGGAGGAGAAGGAACAATAGGAACAATTGGAATAGGTGGGGCAACTAGCTATGCTACATTTCTATTTGGTCAATGATGTCAAGCTCCCCATCCATGTACCAAAGAAAATATAGGTCTAGGAGGAACCTATGAACCAATATGTCTAGTAGGGGCATGGACACATTGAATCCTCACTCCACCATCACCACCCTGGCCACCACCATATTTTCCACTAAATTTCCTAACTCGACCATCAACTTGTCCTCCCCCACCCTAACCTCCAAGAGAACCAATGACTACCCCACCTCGACCTTGCACAACCTTTGAAGGATCCCTCCCACAATATCTACCACCAATAACTCTACCCACTCTCCCACCTCAAGGTCCTCCACTTCTAGCTCTACCAACTCGAACTCTGGAACCCCTCTGTCCTAAGCCATCTTCATTTTCATCATCATCGGATTCATGAGAATCTAGATCATCAATATCTAGCATTGGCCTAGTCGGATCCATAAATCTCTGAAAAGGATATTGAGCTATCCACTAAGCATACTCGATTATAAATCCAACATCTATAGTATCTAATCAATAGTCCCATAGCATAGACTTGAAACCCATAACCTCATTATAGGTAGTATTGTACTCTACACAAGGTCCCCATAGTAATCTCACCACTTGTACATGATCATATACTGCTAGTCCCTATGATATGCCCTACACTCTTCCATACTATCATAGTACTCACATAAAAAAACCACTCAAGAATGTGTAGAGTTTGACCAATCAATCACCAGGGCCTAAACATAAAGGGAAAATCCCTAGCATCCTCCATCCAATTCTCACAACCAATGTATGGTCTCATAGATATGTAGTTGTCTTATTGGACAAACCTTGTCTACATTCGACCTAGCAATGGGAAGATGCTCCCATGCCCATATCTGTAGAAGCACTACGCTTTTCAAAAGTGTTGCATTCCCTCTATATACAACATGATGTAAATAATGATAAACATGTGCTTAGAAACAATCTCCCCATGCAAATATTTGAGGATGCACAATTATATCCTCAAGGATCCTACCCCAACCAATAGAAAACCCTTGTGCTCTCATGTCTAGTATCAGAAAGAAACCAATGAAAGCTGTCAAAACTTATGAGAGTGCATCATACCATTGTCTCATCACTCACCACTAAATCATCTATTCACCAGTAGTAATATTGTCAAACATATTCCTACAAGAATCACCATCATAAACCTGATCATAGTAGACCAACTCACCCAAGAAAGGAATCCTCAATATTTGATATACATCCTCTGGGGTAATGGTCAACTCTCCCATTGAAAGATGGAAAGTGTTATGGTCTGAGTGTCATCTCTTAACTAATTTTGTCAGTAAACCCATGTTCATTTGGAACTGGGGCATATCCAAGAAAAGCTAGAGACCGCAACAACTAATCATATGCCTCTTAGCAACAGTCAGAACAGGTATCAGGTCATCAAAAGGCCATAGATACTGATCCCTAATATTCAATTTCAAAAAGGAAACCTATTTTAAAATTCAATCACATATCATTCACTCAAAATCATCTAATTGATCATCTAGCGTCAATCAATTATCAATTATCCTATCATCTACTTGCTTAACTTTGAGCACATAAAATTTTTCTTATCTAAATCTTAAGGACAAAAAAAATCAACCTATCAACCTATTAGATTGACAACAATCAAGTGACCTAGACTAACATCATACAACATTGACTTTAAAAATGACATCACATCATCAGTATCCTATCCAAAGCATCATTGATAAAGATCAAATCAAAAAATCAATCAAAATATTGATTTTCCAATCATCAAATGTAAAAATGCAAAATTTTGAGCATATGCGACATTTGGTTATCCATAGACGAAAAAACTCCTAGGCAAAACAGAAATTATCTTAGGTGACACAATATTTTTCATAGGCAACAAAACAACACATAGGTGACATTTTTTCTTATAGGAGACAAACAACAACATGCAAGAGACATTAAAAGGGGAAAAATTACAACAAAATGTGGAGGCGACACAATAAAATTTGTAGGCAACACAACAAATCAAAATTAGGCCCTAGCTTAAGAAAAAAAAAGGAGGCTACAAGTACTAAAATAAAGTGTGGAGACGATGAGAAAAAGGGCCTAGGTGACGAATAAAATTAAAAAAGGAAGAAAACCTAAAATTTTGACACCTAAATCAATCAAAATTGATCTAAAAATTCATCAAAATGTGGAACAACAAGGCTAGGATTTGAGACATCGACGGTCCATATTCCTGAGGTCTCTAGAATCTCCTCCCCTTCTTGAAATGATGCTCCTAAATCGGGACTGCCATGTTTTCAGCATGAAGTTTTAAAAAAAGGCTTAGAGAGGAAAAAGTAAAAAGGGAGTTTAAAAATGAATAGGTCAAAAGTAATTTTGAGCCTATATATACAAAAAATTAAACTTTAAAAGGGGTATTTTTATCTATTTTATAAAAAATGAGTCCTTTTATCAACATTTTCACTAGATTATCAATTGAACTCATATTCCTATCAGGGCACGACTCAAAATGGGAATTTCACTCAAATTTCAAAAAATCATTAAAATTTTGCAAATCAGCCAAATCATTCAAAATCATTTTGATTCCTTTCCCAAGGGGGCATACTATCATCAGAGCGAGAAATCATCAAAGTGGGTCACTTTTTAAAATCAGGGACATTAAGCATTAAAATTTCAAAATTGTAATTGGGGAATCAAAATTATTCAAAAATCAAATCAGGAATCCATATCAGAGTTTTAACATCACAAGGGAAACATCATACCTTCAAATTGGTTAGATCAGTGTCTTAATATCAAATCATTGTAATCAAACATTAGCCATCAGATTTCTTTGAACCAATGCGCTTCACACACTGATTCAAAGAGGGGAAAATGTATACACCTAAAAATGGTCAAAGAAAAAAATTTATTAAATATAAGACATTTGGATTAATTAAAATAAAAAATAATTAACTATGTAATTGAATTAATCATTTAATTACATAAGCTCAATCAATTAATTAAATCTAACTCAATAAATTAAGCATGGCTAATTAATTAATTTATTTGATTTAATTCCCTCCTAAATTCTCTCACCTACCACTACATTATGAAAATCAATCAACCAATGAGAGAAGAGGTAAGAAAACACATGTATCATCAAAAGGTTTTGCTATCTTGACCATTCAATCTTGGGGGAGAATCTTGTCTAGCCAAAGGGGACACATCACTAACCCTTTATCCTAATCATGCCTTGACTATGGCTACCTAAACCTACCCCCTATACCTTGGTAAATCCTATAAATAGGATACAAAAATAGAGTAATAATCATATACCTTCATGTAGAGAAAGTGCATAATTCTCAATTATGCATCCACTATCTTCAAAGAAAGGCATCAGGTTGGTTTTCATATTGTTTACTCATTTAAACTTTGTTGGAATAGATAATTACATATTAATCTAGTTTAATTGTATTAATTTGCATCAATGTTGCATCATAAATCATATGTCACATATCATATCATTTAAATTCTCACTTCTTAGGTTGTCACTTGAAGATCTATTGCAAATGAGAGCATAATTCAAGTCCTTAATATTATAGATCCATAGAATGCTCTCAAGTTTCTTTCATTTTAATTAGCTTAACTTCTAAATCTTAGATTTGAAAGTATTGATTTAATGTTCTATAAAGGTTTGTGACACTCAAAACACACACACACACACACACACACACACACACCATGTTATTCATTCTCTTGAAATATCAAATCAAGCTATATCAAGTAATCTCATGTGTTCTCATGTAGATATTGGAGAATGCTTTTCTGACATATACACTTATCTAAAGAATGGGAATTTTGTTGATAACATAAGTATAATGTTTCTCTTTAGAATTAGAAAGCTATCTAATCGCTATCTAAAACTATCTAATGTTCTATATCATAGGTCATACAATGGCCTCTTGATGTTTTTCTTAATTAAGATCAAAATACCCCTTACTCTACATGAGTCACACTCAGGATCTGTTGGAGGGAATGCTAGTGGTATATTCTTAGTACAGTTTTTAATCCACATGGGATACTATTGGAAAATTATGGAACAAGACTCCTTCACCTTTGTCAAGAAATGTCCTCAATTTTAGCAACATAAAAATATTATAAGATCTCATGCTCAGGATCTCTAAACTCACACATCTCCATGGCCCTTAGGGGTTATATATTATTAGAAATATATCTCCTTCATCCTCAAAAGAGCACATCTTTATTATCATGGCTACAAATTATTTCACAAAGTGGGTACAAGTGTCCCCTTGCTCTCTATGGGGCACACTCGGGATCTGCTGGAGGGAATGCTAGTGGTAGATCCTTAGTAAAAAAGTTAATCCACATGGGATACTATTGGAAAATTATGGAAAAAGACTCCTTCTCCTTTGTCAAAAAATGTCTTGAATTTCAGTAACATAGATTTCCTACTCGAGAGCTCCTACTCAAGAGCTCTGAACTCACACATCTCCATGCCCCTTCCAAAATTGGGGATTAGATATTATTGGAAAGATATCTCCTCCATCCTCAAAAGGGCACATCTTTATCATCAAAGATACATATTATTTCACAAAGTGGGTAGAAGTGGCCCCATTAAGGTCTACCACATCTGAAACAATCTATTGTTTTCTTCTAAACAATATCATTTCTTATTTCAAAATACCTTCCACCATTATCTCTGATAATGGTACGTGTTTCAAAAGAAAGGAAGTGAAGAAATTCCTCAAGAAGTGTTTTCATTTAGAATCACTTTTATACACCTTATTATCCATAATCAAATGGTCAAGTAGAGATTTCTAAAAAGACCATTGAGTAGATTCTGCAAAAAATGGTGAATAAGCATGGGAGAGATTGGCATGTCTAACTAGCTTATGTCTTTTGGGCATAACATACTAGAATTTTTAAATCTATAAGAACTACTCCTTATAGCCTCCTCTATGGATTTGATGTTATAATCCCTCTCAAACTTGAGATACTATCTTTATGTGTCTCTCTCATAGGAGTGATTTATGATGACACTATTCATGTTAATCGATAACATGAGATAGAAATGTTGGATGAGTGTCACCTCAAGGTGCTCCAAAATCTCCAAGATTATCAAAAGTCACTTTCTAAACAATATAACCAAAATTCCCTTTCTCATGCCTTTAAAGTAGGTGATATCATCCTCTATGAGAAAATGAGAAATGTAAATGCACTACCTAGCCAAAGGGAAAAATTTAATTCCAAATTGGCTAGGTCCATACATCATCACCTTTGCTTTTGGGTCTAGATATTGTGGGTTTTCAAGCATGGGTGGTACCCCACTCAAAGAACCCATAAATTTAGTGCACCTACGTTGATATTATGGTTGATGGGTCATATAAAAGTTTCACTTCTTATGGAGAGAATCTATGACATCCCATCATGAACATGAAACCCATTTTTGTTTTGATTACCATACATGCATATCTTGGATGTGTGAATATGTGTGTATGTGTGTGTGATGTGATTATCATGATGAAACAACTAAAATATGTATAAATAAAAATAAATACATATATCTAAGACAACATATAATCAACCCACATACAATAGATCATCATATGAAATATACATGATAAAACATAAGTCATGTGATGTCATCTAATCTAACCATATGCACATATAATACATCCATGAGCATACATGGAAAGGAAAATCATAATAAGAACATGACACACATATAAGCCAATAAAAAATCCATGTGTGTGTGTGTGTGTGTGTGTGTGTGTGTGTGTGTGTGTGTGCGTGCGTCTGTGTGTGTGTGGGTGTGTGTGTGTGTGTATATCATCGAGTATCAGATGTACATGTATCACATCACTAAAAAAACATGATGTATGTTTATGTGTGTACAGAAAGAATATTATATACCATGTGTAAAAAAACTAATCTCTATATCAAAATCTCAGGACTCCGGTACATGAGTCACGAAGCTTGTAGGACCTAGTGGTTCTGGAGCCTATGCTGGTTGACACACTGATATGGAGTAAGAATGAGTGGTTGAGCTCACCACAAGTAATCCTCTAATCTCTCATCATAACTCTCCTATGTATACTCATAGATGTACCTCTCACTCTCTTTCTTCTGTAAGATCACACATCATCTCACATACCTGAGGGTGATCTAGGTTTGTGACTGCTCCACTCCTCATTGCATCCACCTATCTCTAGACATCATCCACCTAGAGTTATAGCTCGTCTACCAATTTCTCAGCACTCTCAACTTTTATTTCCATGTGCTCTCTCTCCCTAAGGGTAGTTGATGTAGATCCCTTCAATCTAGGTGGTTAAACCTTCTATTGATAGGTTCCTCAACCCTCTAAAGGGGATGATCTTAGACAAAGGACTCTACACCTTCAAAATGCCTTTCCTAATTCATCTAAAAATAATCCCAATGAACAATCTCAATTTTTTATCATCATTTTAAAGGCCAATCTACCCTTTAAACTATTAATTGTCTAGTAGGTGTGCTAGGAAGGAAACCTTGTTTTAGGGAGTGGACATGGTTTCCTATTCTTCCTTCTTGTTGGTTGCGTCATGATTTTCCCCTTTTACAAATAGTTGTCAGCTATCGGTAGCTGACCTCCTTATGCTGATAAGTCTTCCTTCTTATCGATATTTAATACGTGCTATTTTAAATACACATAATCCACTATTGGATTCAATCGATCCACTCCCAAAGTCCTACACACTCAATATTCAAAAACTATGACCAAGCACATGGTTATGCTTGGCCAAGGGTTTGGTGTTACTACTAGGTGTCGATGACTTCCAGTCCCCAAACTATGGAATCTAACAAAAATATTCCCTGGCTTACATTCCCCAAGTGTTCGTGGTGATCCACTAGAGATTTCAAGTTAGGACCATTTATGTATGAGACTCTTATTCTAAACAGAAATGGACGTCTGACAAAGAATCTATCAATAACTCCTACAAATGGATTCTTCGAGTCCCTATACTAGTTTTGTTTGAGAGTTACTATAGAGGATCTTCCCACCATATAGATCTTAAAATTATTTAATGAAACATATGATGCAAAAAACCATGAAAATTTGCAGGATACAGTATAAACCATAAATTTGTCTTTATTCTTTGACACCAAAACTCACATACATGTCACTCCTTGATTGAATTTGGTTCAATAAAATACATATAGGAATCAACCAATATTTCCAACTATTTTTCAAATAGATGTGACCATTGGGGAAGTTAGGAGTTGAAGATGCAACAATTTGCAACTTTTCTTGCAAAGTTGCATTTTGCAAGTTTTGCAATTTTACATCTTTTTGAGCAACTTTTGCTCCCAATGCATTTATGCATTCTAAGACAAATTAAGAACCCCAAATGGATTCAAATGAAAAAATAACACACAAAAACATATCCTAGACTAAATTTTGATACCAAGGTTGACCAAGTGTCTTATAAGAGTTTCCTAATTTTCAATTGGTCTTACAAATGGATCTTATTACATTGTTTTGGATCCAATGATCCCTTAGGAACTTGAGGCCTATTAACCTTGGTTTGTTACATCTTGGGAAGTGTGGCCCATACTCCCCTGGCTTTTAAAACTCAAGTTCCCACTTGAGAGAAACTTTTTTAGTGTGGTTCCATGTTTGGTAACCATTTTTTCATCTATCTAAGTGGCATCCAGGTATGGTAGCCCCTTCCATTTGACTAAGTACTCCTTATAGGTGTTCCTTTTAGTATGTTTCACCACTTTGGAATCCAGCACCTTTTCCAATTGTAGTAGTTGGCTAGGAGGAAGATCCTTAAGCCATTCAACATGTTCACCATAATCAATCTACAAAGAAGGGTTAGAACCCATGTCACCCTTGAATGGAGTGAGATCACTAACATTAATAATAGGGGAAATAGAAAATATAGGAGGTAGTGATATCTGGTAGGAATTTTTCCCAAATTTATGTAAGATTTGGCAAGGGCCAATCTTTCTCATCTGCAACTTAGTGTGTTTCCATTTAGGCAATCTTCCCTTGTTCAAATAAGCCCATACTTGATCTCCCACCTTGAAACTAATGTGTCTCCTCTTCTGATCTACCTTTGCTTTATATTTCTCTATGTTAGACTTCAAAGTCTCTTTCACCTGTTCATGAACATTTTGGATTAATTTTTCTAAGTCCACACCTTGATCACTGGTTTTGAAATCATTTGGAAATTCCCTTAACTCCATCAGCCCTATAGGATGAATGTCATATTTTATCTGAAAAATATTTTTACCTGTGATCATGTTTATGGAATCATTGAAGGAAAACTCTATTTGTGGTAGAATTGAATCCCAATACTGTGAATGTTGTTTGGTTAGACATCTTAACAGATTTCCAAGTGATCTATTGACCACCTCAGTCTGCCCATCTGTTTGAGGATGGTAAGTAGAACTGAAAGAAAGGTTTGTTCCTAGCTTCCACCAAATATTCCTCCAAAAAATAACCCTAAAAATTCACATCTCTATCAAAAATAATTGATGAAGTTAATCCATGTATTCTTACCACTTCTTTAAAGAACAAGTTGGAAGTGTGGGATGCATCATTTATAGTCTTCCAGGGAACAAATTATGCTATCTTGTTGAATCTATCTACAATCACAAATATGTTATCAAATCCTTGCTTTGTCCTAGGCATCCCCATAACAAAGTCCATGCTAACAATGTCCCAAGGTTTTTTTGGAATTGGCAATGGTTGATAGAGTCCCTGATTTGTGTGAACTCCCTTGGCCCTCTAACATATTGTGCAAGACTCAACAAAATTCCTAATGTTAGCCTACATTCTAGGCCAATGATAATGTCTTCTAACCAAGTCAAGTGTTTTATCAATTCCAAAGTGACCCCCATAGTGCCACAATGTTTTTCTTTAATGAGAATTACCCTCATTGAACATTTTGGGATACACAATTGTCCCACTTTGAACAACCCATTTTGAATCATAAAATCAGAATACAATGTATGGTATGCATCTAAGAAAGTAGTACAAACCTGATATACTTCACCAAAATATAGATCACTTTTGTATAAGTCTTTTAGGGCATCAATCCCTATTCTTTATATCTCCACTTCTTGCACCAAATGGACTCTCCTACTTAGGGAATCTGCCACTTTTTTGTGTACCCTTCTAATTTTTTATGGTGAATGTGTATGCCTGCAAATACTCAACCCACTTCATGTGTCTACTACTGAGCTTGTCCTGGCCATTTGAGAAGCTTAATGCATGGTTGTCTATGAAAACAATGAATTATTTTGGAAAAAGATAATGCCTCCACTTCTTAAGTGCTTGTACCATTGCATAGAGTTCCAAATCATAGGTATTTTACTGTTGTTTAGCCTCATTCATTTTTTTAGAGAAGAAGGCAACATGCCTACCTTCTTGGCTAAGGACTACATCAATGGCCAAATTACTTGCATCTGTTTCTACTGTAAAAAGTTTGTTAAAATCAAGAAGTGCAAGGATGGTAAATTAAGATACTCTACCTTTGAGGTATTCAAATTATTCTTCTCCCTTTTTTTTCCATTCAAACTTCCCTTTCCTTCCCCCCTTGATGGTGTCAAGCAGTGGTGAAGATATATGACCAAAAATATTAATGAATTTCCTGTAAAAGGTTTCCAACCCATGGAAGCTCCTTACTTCACCTAATGTCTTTTGTGTTGGCCAATTCAAGATAGCATCCACCTTCTCTATATCCATCTATAAAGTACCCTTGGAGATCACAAAACCTAAATAGGTTAGTTCTTGTTGCATAAAAACACATTTTTCCAAATTTATTAATAATTGTGTCCATGAAGTCTTTTTAGGACTTGACTCGGATGTTCCAAATGTTCTACTTTGGACTTTTTAAAAACAAGTATGTCATCCAAATAGACAACAACCATTTTACCAATGAAATCATGGGGTACTTCACTCATCAACCTCATTAATGTACTCAGTGCATTACTAAGACCAAATGGCATGACAAGCCATTCATATAACCCCTTGTGGTTTAAAAAAAAATACTTCAACTCATCTCCTGGCCTTATCCTAATTTGGTGATAGCCTGATTTAAGGTTTATCTTGGAAAATTAGCATGCACCCCCTAACTATTCCAACAAGTCTTCAATCCTTGGAATCAGAAATCTATATCTGATTGTTATTTTGTTCACTGCCCTAGAATCAGTGCATAGCCTCCATTTTCCATTTTTCTTAGGATCTAATACACTTGGTACTACACATGGGCTTAGGATCTTTTGAATTATTCCTTTATCAGGAAAATCCTGTACTTGTCTGGTCACTTCTGCAGTATGATCAGGGGTAAGTTTGTAAGCTGCCTTGTTTGGTAATGAAGCACTAGTGATGAAATCGATGTGGTGACAAATTTTCTTAGAGGGGGTAGGGTATCTGGTAAGTCTCCTAAAATTACACCCTTATATCTCCCCAACAACTCATCTACTTCCTTGGTCAACTCTCTAGGTTATATCTTGCCTTTGGGCTTCATGATTAGGGCATATCCTCTCTTGGCTTCCATGATAGTTTGTACCATCTCCTTCTCTTCTATCAACATCACCATTGGTTATTTTTTATTATTATATTAACGAATAAGGAGTGGTTTCATAGTGTATAAATTTTCATCCTTATTGATTGTGTATCTATTCTTTATCCCATCATGGTTTGCTTTTAGGTCATATTTCCAAGGGTGACCTAATAGTAGGTGACATACATCTATCTCCAAAATATCACACAATATTCTATCCTTCCCTATAGAGAAATCTACCCATGCTTATTTATTTATTAAGGTTTTTTATCCTTTAGTGACCCAAGATACTTGGGATGGGTTGGGATGGGGTAATCTTTCCAATTTTAACTTTTCTACCATTTCTCAAGATAATAAGTTCTCAGTAGAACCAGAATCAACAACAAGTTTGCAGACCTTTCCATGGATTTTGCATTTGGTCTTGAAGAGTGATTTCCTTTGTGGTGGATCATTAGGTGCAATTTATAATAGGAGTGTCCCCTTCATCATCAGGAAGACTCATTCCTCTGGATCCAACTCCTTGGAGGGTGAGTTGATACTTTGTGCATCATCTTGGATCAAGTTTTTTCTCCTTTCACCTTGCATGTTTGATCCCACTTTTTATGGACATATGTGAGTAGGGTGACCAAATTATTTGTAGTAGTAGCACCTTATAGGACCTCCATTTCTCCCTCCAAATCTTTTATTTGATCTTCTACCTCTGTATCTACCTCTAGAATTGCTTTCTCTTTGAGAGTTTTCATGACTAGATTCACCATGGGATTTAAAAATTTCCCCCTTCCACTAAACATCCATATTCCTTTGCTATTGAAATAATTCTTTCTTCTACCCCTATTATTATGGTCTTTTCTCATAATTATCTAGTACATAAGCCTCCTTGACCTTAGAAACCATCACCTTCCAAGAGGAAATCATATTCTTCCCCTCCTTCACCCTTTCTCCTTGGATGAAGTTCCACCAATTCAATGATGCACCTTTCATTTTTCATTTTTTCATCTTGACTCTGTTATTCTCAGGGATCTCATCACATTCAAAGAAACTCTCCAATGCATCAACCCATTCCTTGACCAAGTCTGAATCCATCTTTCCATAAATCATTGGCAGATCTAACTTACTATCTGTAGTTCTCCTAGCCATAGATTTGAGGGCATTCACAAGGTATCTTTTTTCTATAGGAACCTCTTCTTCTTCCTTCTCATGGGTCTCCTCTTCTTCTCTCCTTTCCTCTCTCTCTCTGATTACCTCTCTTCCCTCCTATCAACTCTACCTTTCAAACTACTTATCTCTGCTCTCAAACCTTGCACTATCTTAGCGAGTTCAACATCAGTTACCCTTGAAGTGTTCCTTGTACCCTATTCTCCCTCTAAGTCATGTACAAACATGATTACATAGTTCTTTCCCAAAGGATTCTCCTAATATTTGATACCACTAGATGCAGAGCCCTTCAATCTAGGTGGTTCAACCTTCTATTGATAGGTTCCTCAAGCCTCTAAATGGGATGATCTCAGACAAAGGAATCTACACCTTCAAAATGTCTTTCCCAATTCATCTACAAACAATCCTAATGAACATTCTCTATTGTTGAAAATCATGTTAAAGACCAATCTACCCTTTAATATATTACTCATTTAGGTGTGCTAGGAAGGAAACCTTGTTTTAGGGAGTGGACATGGTTTCCTATTCTTCCTTCTTGTCGATTGGGTTGTGATTTTCCCCTTTTACTGATAGTTGTTGGCTACCGATAGCTGACCTTCTTATGTCGATAAGTCTTCCTTCTTACTGATAGTTAATACTTGTAGTTTTTAATACACACAATTCACTATTGGATTCATTTAATACACTCCCAAAGTCATCCTGCACACTCTATTCAAAAACTATGACCAAGCACATGGATATGCTTGGCCTAGGGTTTGGTGTTACTAATAGGTGTCGATGAATTCTAGTCCCCAAACTATGGAATCTTACAACATATTTCCCTAACTTACATTCCCCAAGTAGTCATGGTGATCCACTAATGAGATTTCAAGTTAGGGTCATTTATGTATGAGACTCTTATTCTGAACACAAACAAGCATTTGACAGAGAATCTATCAATGAATCCTACAAATGGATTCTTCAAGTTCCTATACTAGGTTCATTAGAGAGTTACTACAGAGGACCTTCACACCATATATATCTTCAAATTATTCAATGAAACATATGATGCCAAAAACCATGAAAATTTGCAAGATACAGTATAAACCATAAATTTGTCTTTATTCTTTGACACCAAAACTTACATACATTCTACTCCTTGATTGAATTTGGTTAAATAAAGTACATATAGGCATCAACCATCATTCCCAACTATTTTTCAAGTATATGTGACCATTGGGGAAGTTAGGAGCCGAAGATGCAATAATTTTCAACTTTTCTTGCAAAGTTGCATTTTGCAACTTTTGCAATTTTACATATTTTTGAGCAACTTTTGCTCCTAAGGAATTTTATGCATTCTAAAAAAAATTAAGAATCCAAATGAAAAAATACCACACAAAAACATATCCTAGAATAAATTTTGATCCTTTAACCAAGGTTGACCAAGTATCTTATACGAGTTTCCTACTTGTCAATTGGTCTTACAAATGGATCTTATTACATTGTTTTGGATCCAATGATCCCTTAGGCACATGATTCCCTATGAGGAACCAATCCTTTTTCATGTGAGATAGTTCACTCATTCTCCATACTAACATCCCCTAATAGGAGCACTAGACAATATCCCTCATTTCAAGGTGATCGATCACGAGCCTCCAATGTTGTAGGTCATCAAGCCTCCAATCTCCATGCCATATAAGATAAGAGTGGGGTCAAGGAAGAATCCTACTTATATTGATGAGAAATCCCACAGTTCGTGCACAACTAATATGCTTGAAGATCCACTCCTAGAGTAGTGTGCATGCAGTAATGTTTTGGAACTCATGGTAAATGAAGTAGCTCAAGTCATGATATAAATGGGGGAGCATGCTCCATGCCCATGCATATCTCTCCCCATTCTCCTCCATTTCTTAAATATAAGGTACAAGACCTCTAGGAAGATGTGAGCCTCATCTGTTAGTCACCACTTATTGTTATATCATAGTGATAAGAATGTGGCACAATAATGGAATCATGACTCAACCATACTCTAACCACAAAAAGTAGATATGGTCATGGTCACCTGACACTCGGCCCACCACCCATCTCTATCCCTCTCGCGACTCCTAAACTATAAGAGGTTCATCGAGTGATATACACACCCCATTAATGGGTAGGCACAAGACCTAATATACATCCTCTAATGCCATGATCATCTCCTCGATAGGGAGATGAAATGATATCATTTACACATCCCAATTCTCAATCAAGGTCATCAACATAGGTTTGTAAAAGTGCATCTTCCAGAGTTGGTACACCTAAAAAAGTCATACTTGACACAAGGTGTACTCCTCCATAATCACATAATAAAAACACTCTCAAATTAATGTGATTCCCTACCCCGTGGTATGCTCTTTGATCTCCAAGATTCTCTGTAAGTACCAGAAAAATAAATGCATCAGTAATGTGCTAAAATGCTTAAGTACTTTTTAAAACAAACTAAGTTTAGACACTAGTGCATCCTTAATATGCAAGCACCAATATTCCCTAAACACCAATGTGAAAAGGGGATGCCAACATGAATTAAAATTCAACTGTTGATCCCTCTCGAACACTAGCACAAATTCTAGATGTCAACACAAAAATCACACTAGGCGACCGAACACTTGCATAGTCATTGGATACCTGTGCTGCAAAAATTTGAAAAATCTAAGGGTTGGCTCCGCTCAACTATAGTACTCATCTCCTTGATCTTGTTCGCTTGGAAGCCCCATCTACAAGTCATTTTCACTCAATTTGCTCAAAATATCATAAAAACTCCTCACAATGAATAGTGGAAATGACCCTTCTATTAGCCCACGGGGCTCATATATAGCCTAGAATGGGCCCAAAAATGTAAAAAAAAATTGCAATCCATCTGGCTCCAATTTCCTTCCTATTTTTCCCCACCTACTAGAGGAAAAAACATGAGGCACATATTATCCCCTACAACTAATTTTTTCATTGGGTCTAGAACTAATGCCTCTTAAGAATTCTTCTCGCTAGGGTAGATTTTTTTTTTTAGCACTGAAAAAAAAATTTAGTTTTATAACACATCCTGAGTTGAATGTTGGGGAAACTCATGTGAACCAAAAATTCCCCCCCTGACACAAGTAAGCTTTCATAGGTACATTTTTCAATAGAGAAATTAATGTTCTGATATGCTTCTTTAAGCTGACATGCATAACTTTAGTGCACCTAATCCCTCATAGTGATTGGTTCACTAAAGTGGGAGAAAAATGTAGTGTCCTAAAATTGCACCCTCATATTTATGATATTTTTGCATGAAGTCACATGAGCTAACATTGGAATACTATGCTCAAATGGAAACATTTCAACATCATGGTCCTTCATATCACAATGTCCATGATCTCTCATCCAAATTTGAGGCCCACTTGCTTGGATGTGAGCATGGCATGCAGACGTCGACACAAGTTTCTAGCATCCACAAAAATTGAAAAGAAAAAATCACTTTTGATTCATGTCCCATCTTTTGAATGCATATGAAATGGCTATCTACACCTGAAAACAACCTGTTGAGGCTTAGAATTGTCACCCTAACTCAGGCATTAGGGCTACATAAAAATTCCATCCTAACAATGGAAACCTTCTCTAGCTGTGGGTAGACTATATCTGAGAAGGAGTCTCTGGATTCTAGGCCAGTTCCTATTGAATTTGGGTATCAATTTTATACTATTTTCTCCTGATTTTGGGAGGGAAAGAGAGAAACTCTAACTAAAATTGCATGAATAAAGCTTGAAAAGGTGATACACCAAATAGTTCCAAATCTCTCAAAGTTTCAAATTGACACTCACTTAACATACCCTAATGAACTCTACAATATCACTCACTACCCAATGCATAGGCCAATTAGAAGGTCACTACTAGGGTTTAACCACAAATACAAATCCTGCTATCAACAACATGCATATTTTGCAAAAGGCTTATATTCTATAATCTAAAATAGGAAATGATACAATCCACTAATCCATGCTACAGAGATATTACACTTGAATGCAGAAAATTGAATAGGATTTGAACATATGATCACCTAAAATGTATGAAGAATGGGGTAACTATATTCTTTTCAAAATCTGTGTGCAGTTCCATGTATGAATTTTAGAATAATGGCAAGGAATACAAGCATCCTCTTGCACAAAATCAAAATCACAAGCATGAACTAACAATGGATACAAAAGCATAAGACAAATAGCTATATTAATAAGAAACTCACTAAAGCTCTTATCTTCACAATCTTGACCCCCTAAACATGAAGCAAAAGAACTACTATATAGCCGACATGGCTTATTTCAAAAATATTTTCCCCCCAAAACCCTCCATAATAGAAAAATACTAAGCAAAAAGGCTCGACCAATGCCCTAAATCTAGCCTTAGGTTTAGCCCCACTGCTTCTCTAAAGTTGACAAATAAAATATATTCCTTTGCACATCCTACCAACCTTAATACATAAAATTTGAATACATGACATTCAAATTCCTAAGGCATAAAACCCTAAAAGTGTGACTGTTGACCATAACCCGCCAGCACAACATAAAACTTAACCTATACTCAGCCCTTAACCCCAACTAGTCGACACCATACTATGGGATTTGATGTTTGATCAATATAATGTATTTGATTACAGCTCACTCCATCGACACCATCACTATTGTGGCATAAAAGGTACTATCGTGGCATTGTGAGGGAATTTCAATGAGATAAAAACCACCATAGAATTTACTTCATTTGTCAGTGGACTCCAAAACTTGACTAAAACATAATGCATAATGTTTATCCACTCATTTTCATTTAGGTTTTCTTCATTGTGGCGCCGCCATGTTGCAATCTGGAACCATGTTTCTCTGCACTATATCCGCCTCCATTCTGTGAAGAAGCTCAAGATTCATGAGCTTTATGAGGAAGAGAGATATAGTTTTTAATTCGCCATAACACATGGCATATTTTTCTATTTCTTCTGTTTGAAAATACTGTGGCTTTTGGTCTTCTGTTTGGCTCGAACTCAGCTTTTAACGATGAGTCAACTTTAGCTTGATGAATGCTGGAACAACTTGGAGATGAAGTGTTTCAAAGCCATGACAAATGGTGCTGCATTCATACTTGTAACTTGGGGTTTTGGATTTGATGTTTGACCACCATCACGAGCTTTGAATGAATGAAGCCATGGTGTCGAGCTACCCATGAAACTCAGCCTTGAACTTGCAGTGCATGAATGAAGTTTTGGAAAGGAATACTTCTTGTTTGCGGCCACCACTGCTTGTATTTTTCATGACACTTGGTTTTCTCCAGATAAGTTTCTCTCTCTTTTTGTTCATTGTAGTTTTAATGTGAAATATAGAAATGTTATTGAGGCCGATAATAATGGGATCTCTTTTTCTTCGTCTCTACTGTTGACTCCATCATTATAGAGTTATTTGATGTTAAGCTTTGTTGTCAACTATTGTCTTGCTATCATTTAGTTTTTATGTTTTCGCTTTGTTGGAATACCCACATGGCTTTTGAAGATGCACTTAGCTATTCATCTTGATGCTTGTCTTAAACACAGTCTTCATGACTGTTTTTAAATGTTTTAAAAGCATTCTTTTTGTTGTCTTTGAACAAAACATTGTAGTAAGCATAAAAGATGCTTCCCTATTTGAGCCGAACATCCTCTATTTGAAAAACATATACAAGATTTTTTCCTTTCCAGTATGCTTTATAATGTTTAAAAACACACATTCAGTTCACAGTTTTACTAAAAATAGCATGAGCATATTTTAAAATGGAAACACAATATATTGAAAATGATATTCTCTTCAATGCAGAAAATTGAATGTTCTCTTTTTTAAAATGTAAATGAGAAAGAAAACCCATGGGGTTCAAGCACATGCTCGTGACTCCCATGGGTTTTACTCATAAAAGGGAAACCCTAATTGGTATGTATGTCCTATTATAGTGAAGACCATATACCCTGCATTGTTATCATAAATGTACATTATATCTGAATACAGCCAACCTTTTACCATGAATGAACATTATTTCTTAAAACAAAAATGTAAGATGCACTTGTTTAAACACTCTGCATAAAGATATTTTCTTGACACTTTTTTGGAAGGCATGAAGATGTACTCTTTCAGACACATGAACTATAACAACATCTGGGAAACTTTTTGGATAACCCATGATATTTTGTCCTTAATGTTTGTCTTCTGTGTATGTTTCACCATTATGAATGTAAACCCATGCTGATATTGAGATTGTTGATCTCTATCCTTTACTTGTAGCTTTCACATTTCTTGTTATGCATATTTCACTTTGCAACTTCAACTTTTTAAATAAACATAACAGCATCTTCTCATGTCATAGAAAATATGCTCAATCATTAGGCATGTGGTTTTCAATCTTGCTCTTCAAAAATGAACTTTTAACTGTTGTCTGAATGCATGAGGATGTACTTACTGTAACAACATCTTTTAAACTCTCTTATTTGCATGAAGATAGTGAACTTTAGATTCTTTCAATTCTACATTTCTCCAGTTTATATCTTTCTTCGCTCATGTACCTCCTGTAGAATCTTTTAAACTCTTTCATGTATCTGCATCTTGTCCTTATTTATGTGAGCAGTAACCCCTTTAAATGTAAACCATCTTTTTTTCATGTAATGGCTTATGTGAAGTTCGAGCACGGGCTCGTGACATCCACTGTACTTCCTTTTTTGCTTCCTGCATTTAATCACATGATCACTTTCTTCACATATGTCACCAGTCAATTTGTTAGGACAACAGATAGAAAAAATCCATTAATTTTTTTGGGTGAGTGTCATCCAGGATGATACTCATTTATGAATGTTGGTGAATTTATTTGTATTTACTGTCCTAACAGGTTGATCAAATTTTGAAAAAGGTTTCTCAGATGGAAATGCTAAGTCCCTTTCATTCAGTTTTACAAGAATGACATACTTTAGGATGATCATCTATAGTAAAAGGTTTCATTGTTTAGAAAACAAGTCCCTTTAATACTATCTTTTCCTTATTGTTGATCTATATTTCATTGTTGCATTGATTTTGTCAAATAGATATGAAGCATTTAGAAGAATTGATTGTATGTTGTTTGTGTCTTGTGCATTGCTTAGATCCAACTGGATCTAACCCATTTTTCTCTCTCATGATGTAGGTGAAACCTTAAAGACCTCATGAAGATGCCAATGAAAACCCTAAAGACCTTATGAAGATGCAGACCTGGACTTGGGGACCTAGGAATTTACTGCTCAACCAGCTGACTACCATCACACCTCAAGGCAATGCATGGGACCCCTACTCCATACTTTTCATTTTTTTTTCATTCTACAAATGTAATCTTTAAATTGATATGATACATGAAAAGACATTTGTATATTACATTCAGTTTGAATGTATAATGTAATTGATCAATCATAAATTGAAATTCTGGACTGTGATCAATACTTAGAGTACAATGGTAATATTTGAAAATCAATGTAATAATGAAATGTAAATCAACAATACCTAAAGGTAATATCAATTGGACCCCTAAAAAATTCAATATTTTCCTGTTGGTGTTTGTCCTTTTGTATTTTGTGATTTTTTGAGTAACACAACCATAAAAGGTTTCTTTTTGCTCATTTGGTCTCTCTCTGGCTCTCTTAACTCACTGAAAGCTCTCTTCTCTCTCTCATGTTTTTGTAGCGAAGCTATGCCAGATTTCCTGCACAACTTGGAAATATCTACACTCATTCTCATCTCATTTTTATACTCTCTCTTCTATTGTATCATTCTTTATTATTTTATACATTTATGCTCATTTTATTTAGCTACTAAGGGCTTTCTTCCCTCAAGCGAGGTTTTTTTACTACCCATGTAATATTTGTGCAATACGGGATTTCCTCCCTCAATTGATGTGACAAATAGGTGCTTGGATATGGAATTTGGAGCTAAATAACGTGATTTAAGATTTTTTATTCTCTATCATTCGAGACCCCATCACAATGCATAGACGTCCCTATTCTGCATTATCATCAGAAGCTGAGAGCTTCAGACTTTCATAGTATGTCCTTCAGTTCATATATTTATAGTTTCTAAATTCAAAAATTTTATATGTAGAATAAACTACACTTTATTTTTATTTATGTAATTTACTCCATTAATGTAGCTTTTTTAATTCACACTTCAATTATATTAGAACTATTTGAATATTTTTAAATAGCCTCCTAAGTAGTTTGTATATTATTCCCCTTTCATTTTTAGCTTCACACAGTCTTATTCTTGAGGTAGTGTAAGCGATATTTTGTTCTTACAGAAGGTGGAAAAATCCATTACTCTATAGTTAATAAAGGTTCACTGGTAATAGAAAATGAGGCAAAGCTAGGCACATTGTATTTATGTACTAGTAATACTGATTATTCTATTTCCCTAGCTTTCGCAGGGACGGATACAACTCTATGGCACAATCAAATTGGGAACATGAGTGAGAAGGGGATGAATATTCTCCATTCAAATAATTTATTTCCAAGTTTGAAACAATTTGATTTGTATTTTTGTGAAAATTTTGTTTATGTAAAACAAAAGAGGGTCATATTTTTTAGAGTTGGAAAGGAAAATAAAACTAAAAAGTTAGAGCTTGTGCATTCTGATGTATGGGTACCAACCCAGATACCATCCCTTAGTGGTTCTTATTATTATGTTACTTTTATTGATGATACAACAAGGAAAACTTGGCTTTATTTCATTCCCATAAAATCTTATGTATTTGAAATCTTTAAGAAATGGAAATCTTTGATTGGGAATGGGATAGGAAACAAGTCGAAGTGTCTCAGATAAGATAATGGAGGTGAGTATTGTAGCAGAGAGTTAGATAGTTATTTTTTATACCATGGGATTCATATAAAAATTATAGTTCCTATAACCCCACAATAAAATGGTGTCTCTAAAAGGATGAACAAAACTATCATGGAGTGTGCAAGGTGCATGAGATTGCATGCAGGATTGCCTTTATAGTTTTGGGAAAATGTTGTAGATATTTTTGTTTACTTGATAAATATGGGACCTTAAAGTTCCTTGGATGGTGATATTATACAGGAGGCATGGATAGGAAAAAAGGTAAACTACTCATCTCTAAAAATGTTTGGTTGTGAAGCATTTATCCATATTGATATAGAAAATTGATCAAATCTTGAGGCAAAATCAGAGAAGTGCAATTTTATTGGGTATGGTGTTAATGGTTTTGGTTATAGTTTAAGGGGTTTTGAGAATCAAAAAATTATTAGGAGTAGAGATGTTGTATTCAATGAAAATTTCATGTACAAGGATCAGATACAGGGAAAAAAGAAAGAAGAGGAACACACAAAATGCATGGTGCTTATTGGCATCCCAGTAAATTTAGTCCCAATAGTGCTAGAAAATATTGAACAACCAGAGGAAAAACAGGCTCCTAAAACTCTAGTAAGAGGATCTTCTAGGATAAGTAGACCTCCTGAACAATATTATGTTTCATTACATTATGTCATATTAACTTAATATGGTGAACTAGAAAGTTATGCAGAAGCAATGCACGTTGAAAATAGGAAAAAGTGGGAGAAAGGAATGAAAGAGGAGATGGATTCCTTGATACAAAATCAAACTTGGGAGTTACTTAAAGTTCCTGAAGGTAAAAGAGCAATTCCTAACAAATAGATTTATAGGTTAGAGGAAGAACATGGAGGAAAGAAAAGATACAAGGCTAGACTTCTAGTCAAAGGTTTTGCACTGAAAAAGGGTACTGATTTTGATGAGATAGTCTCTCCTATTTTTTAAATGACTTCAATTTAAACTATTCCAAGTCTTGTGGCCATAAAAGATTTGCATCTAAAATAATTTGATGTCAAGACAACTTTTCTCAATGGAGATTTGGAGGAGGATATTTATATGTAGCAACCACAAGGATATGAGGTCAAAGCTAAGGAAAAGTTAGTGTACAGGTTGAAGAAGATCTTGTATGGATTGAAATAATCACCCTAGAAATGGCATTTAAAACTTGATAGTTTTATGGTTGAACAAGGTTACAATGAATTACATTCTGGCCATTTTTTATTTCAAGAGATTGGATAATGGTAGCTATATTACCATATTAGTATATGTTGATTATATGCTTGTTTGGTGTTGGGGCACCACCTCCCCCTTCAAATTTCAAATTATTTAAAAGTTATGGGTCATTTTATAAGTCATGCGATCATGTCTAGAAAGGATAAAACTATTAATTTGCTTTGTAATAATTTGAAAAAGAAATTATATGACATTTTGTAACTGAAAATCTGAATGGAATACGAAGGGTCTTGGTTGGGTGGACGGTTTCATAACTGTCCAAGAATCTCTATATTTGGAGAGAATTGTAATCGCAATAAGGGGAGAGAGTCAAAGAGAGGTTACGGTAGTTAGTGAGAGAAGATTAGAAAATAAAATCCAAAATGGATCTCTGGCGACAGCCAGAGAGCCATTCATTTGTAATTGCAGTCATTACATTAGTGGAGTTTATTGTTAAGAAGTTCTTTTGAATCATGTTCTATACTATCACTCTTCGTTCCTCTCTTCATGTTAAATCTTCATAAGTCCCATTTATATTTGTGTTCATTTAAATCATATGTATTCAGTTTTGAATGTGACTGAATGGAGATGGATTCATTGTATTTGAAAATCCCTTGGAATCATTTTTAAATGTTGATGTTTATGCAGATCAAGTTTGGGAGTTTTCATAGTCGATTTATTGTTCTGTGGTTTTGATAAAAGAATTTGTTAAGTTTAGTAAATCGGGTTTTTGGTCAAGTATCAAGGGAATATGAAATGATTAGTTTGTTTAGGTTTTGGGTTCCCAACTATCCCGAATGGAGTGATGGAAAACCATTTTTCTTGGCAAAGAACGGATTCAAAGTTGTAACGGTTCCCCAAGAATCATTGCACGAATCTCACGCTGTCTTTGACTCATGTAAATGACATCATGGAGGTTGATAAGTTTGGATTATACTACAAGGCAATGTTCCAACATTCATATTGAAGGAGACCCAAGGAAGATACCTCTAGTTGGGGAGTGGTTGGTTTTGAAGAAGCTGAGGTATATTTCATGCCTTCCTAAAGCGACCGATGAAGACCAACATGCTACAAGCTTGGTAGTTGTAAATGGAAAAGGTGGAAAACTTGTACTGTGAAATATCTTGTGGAGAGATCATTATATTGGATACTTGGTCTTTGAAGAGATAAAACATGGTGGCATGTTATCATATGCCCATGTTCGAGCTACACCCACAAGGTGGTGGGAATAGCCCAGGCCGTAGATGACCCACATGACATGCAATAAGCAATGAAGGTAAAACATCCATTGGTGACTTGGATTCAGCAATAATAAAGAAGGTGATATAAATTTGATGTTATTGTTATGGAAATAATGAAAGAATATGAGCCTCTATTCAATCTCTATAGAGAAAGAAAGTATCAACATGCAGATTTGAAGACCACATCGATTTCCTCTGCATCATTATTGCTAGGTCTAATATGTAGCATATAAATGACCTTAAAATAATTAGCACAATCATTTCTATGAAGGATTTTGGAGAAGAAAAAAAAATCCCTAGTATGAGAATAATTAGGGATAGGAAAAATCACACATTAACATTGTCTCGGAGTGATTACATAGAAAAGGTGTTGAAAGTTTTTTCAGATGCAAGATGCAAAACTAGTTAGTATACCTTTGCCTAGTCATTTTAAATTGTCCAAAGGGATGAGCCCCAAGACATAGGAGGAGATGGATTACATGTCTAAGTTTCCATACCCTTCAATAGTTGGCAGCTTGATATATGCCATGGTGTATACAAGGCCATATATTTCCCATGCAGCGGGAGTTGTGAGAAGGTATATGAACAATCCTAGAAAAGAGAATTGGAATGTAGTAAAGTGGATTCTTGGGTATTTGAAAGGTATAAAAACTTAGTCTTTATGTTTTTGAGGATCTCATTCCACTTTAAAATTCTATGTTGAATTAGATTTAGCAAGAGATATTGATATCATGAGGAGCACTACATGGTATATTTTTACTATAGGTGGCATAAGTGTTAGCTGGATTTTTAGATTGAAAAATTTTGTAGCACTTTCAACCATAGAAACAAAACATGTTGTTGCTATAAAGGTTAGCAAGGAGATTATTTTTTTACAAAGGTTTATGGAGGAATTCATAAAGACACAAGAGTATAGCAGGCTATACAATGATAGTTAAAAGTGGGATTCATCTTGCAAAGAATTCAACCCTTCACTCTCATACCAAACACATCCAGCTTTGGTATGAGAGTGAAATAATCCTGCAAATATATTGACCAAGGTAATTGTTATAAATTAATCTTCCTTGGTAACTATATAATTAAAGAATAAACCAAGGTATCCTATATTGTATTTGTCCTCTAGTCCAAGTAGGAGGACATGTCACATTTTTGTAATTCCTTTAATAAGGAAATTAGATATTCCTCCTTAAGATGAATCTCACATTTTGCACACACTCAATGTGAATGTGGAATTCATAGAAGATGGGATTTACATACAATATCCTCCACTCATCTCTATTTAAGAGATTCTTCTACACACATTTTCTCAATAATCTTCTATATTTTCTCACTTCTCTTCTCATTCTCAAACTTGCTCTCATTATTGTAATGAGCTTATTTCTCTCTTTCTCTCTTCTTCTTTAGGATTTCTGCCTCATTCATATTATATACAAGGGGTTTTTTCTTTCTTTTTCCCCTTTCAAAATCCTTGAGTTCTTGTGTTGATCTTGGAGCATTTTGGTGAATTTGGTGTTTGATCTATTGAAGCAATATCTTTCTCTCTTTGTGTATTTGGTAAAACTCTTACTCTTTCTCACTCTCTTGGATTCTTTCCTAAGCTCATTTCCATTTTTTTAATGTTTCTAACAGTAATAAATCTACACAAACTGACTTCATGCTCTATTTCTATTGTTTTTCAAGCTTGATCATAGTGGAAATGAGAAACAGTCAAGTCTAGGTGTTTCAATTCAATGGGAGCTTCAAGCATAGAAGTGTTGCTACATGATTAGTCTCTAAGTGAAAGATTTTTTTTAGTTTGGAGCTTGATCAGTGTCCAAGTGGGAGATTGTTGGTATGTGGTGACTAATCATACTATATTGTACACTCTTAACAATTTTTTAGTTAACTCATCAAGCATTTTTGGTTAACTTGTCATGCATTTTTCTAGGTTAACTTATCAAGCATTGTTTAGGGTAACTTTTTAATTGACATTGGTAAACCACCTAAAAGGCCTATAAATAAGTGGTGGTGTAATGTGAAATTATTATATTGTAATTTTGTCTTCATTAGATAATAAAATTAGTGCATGGTTGTTTCTCTGGTGGATTTAGCCCATATTGGGTGAAGCACGTTAAATCTTTGTGTTATTTATTTTTCTAACTTCTCTATTACTGCATTATCTCAATATTGTGTATTGTTCATATCTTCATAAACCCTAACATGGAGGAACATGTGGATCTCCAAAATGCTCCCAAATAATGGTCCAAATTGTGTGTAGGCACTCAATACCTTTGAACTTGGGGTTTATATCATGGAAGAGACATTAATTGATGTTGTTAGCAATTGCTAGTTTGATATGAATATTCTTATCTCCCCATATTACTTGATTCCACTTTGACTTTGGCTCAAGAATGAGTCCATAAAGATGAGGCAAGAGATTAAGCCTCTACAATGTGTGATAATTCTTTTTTCCCATGGCTCATAATTACCCCTAGTTAAATTTATTATAGAAGGATGTCTTGTATAACCCATGATTACATCAATGACACACTTCTCACATTACAAATTGAGATCAACAAACTGTTACCCGCTCACAATGCATTTTGCAAAACAAGGCAAAGTTGAATTCTAATTTCAATGATAACAACTTCCTTAATGAGGCCAAATAAGACTCAAAATAAGATTAATAAACATCCAACTAAAATCCTAGCATTACAATGATCCCAAATAGCCAAAAAAGACAAAGTTCTAAAAGTGATATTTCTGCTCACAATGGCTACAAACTAACAGAAAATTATTGAAGTAGACAAAAAATCATGCACTTTAAATAAATATTGTACCTAAAAATGTGTTCTTATGAGCCTAGAAGTTGCAAAAATTAGGATTGAATAGGTACATCCATGAAAAACTACAAATTCTAGAAAATCAATGCAGCAAAATCAAAAAATAACACCACCAATGCACATTTTAAAATTTTCTACCCCAAATTAAGAAAAAAGAGCTTGAAAATTGGACTTAGAATGAGCAAGCTTTGAGCCTTCAAAGTTGGACTGCAAAATCAAAAAGATCAATGGTGAACGAGGAGAAATTTCAAACCCTACTAAAATTGGAAAACCAGTATGTTGAATTTGATGACCATATGGTTGTCCTAGAAATCTAATACCCCTAGCAAATGACAGAAATATGGGCATCAAATTACTTCAATAAAAATCTATGTATCAAAAAAGGTCAGTCTGGCCTGATGACATGTTTGTATGGAAATGATTGCGTAGGGGCGACATGGACGTGGTCACTTGGTCGACAAGATTTGGATGCCATATGGTGCATTGATTAGCTAGTGTATGGTAGGAATGGGTAGGTGGGACATTTTAGTCCCACATTTGTGGGGGATGAAAGAATTTTGTGCTATATATGTAAAAAATTTCCAAACTATAGCAAATACCCACTCAGTGGTACGATAAAATGTGATTGAATGGCAATGACAATGAGAATTGTTTGCTACATCACTGGTGGTGGATCAAATATTTCATGTTGTAATGGGTGGTCACCAAAAATGAGTTTTTTGTCAGTGTAGGCGATCAAAATTATAAAAAAAAAAATTGGATGATTTATTTGGGACCAACTTTAGTCCCACATTAGTATGTGGAGAACATTTCCAATGTATATATTTGCAAACACAGACGTAAATAGTAAAGTGTGTGAGGAAATGTGCTTGTTGTTTCTGGGTTGTGATTGTCCAAAATGTTTGTCGGGGGACAGCAAGTAATTTCTTTATTGTATGATCTAAGATTATCTTTGGCCTCTAACAAAATATTGTGATTTGCCTACACATCTGACAAAATACAGGGCCTAGGGGGCTATAACACCAAATTTTTTATAAAGAAATACTCTAAAAATAATTGGTGGCCATAAAATAAATGTGAAACAAACTAAAATCACAAAAAAAAAATTAAAATATTGTCACTGCGTAGATCAAGTCGTATGCCTTGGTCCAGTAAAAAGAATTTTTCCCAAAAACAACTTTTGTCCAATATGGACAAATTTATAGTCAAAATTTGTCAAAAGAGCCTTCTAGATACAATGGTGAGGTCAAATAACCTAAGACACTCCCCAAAAATATTGATCCCCAGATTTGAAAATAAGCCCTCATTTGAATGAAGCAATTTCTCTCCAAATAGGCTACACAATTATGCTCCAATGGCTTTGATACCATGTAATAATTGTTTTGATACTATGTAATAATTTTCATATTGTAACAACCCAATATCTTGAAAAATGAATCACATAGGAGAGAGAGAGAGAGAGAGAGAGAGAGAGAGAGAGAGAGAGAGAGAGAGAGGGTGTATTCTCACCAAGAATGCA